>CM040239.1:105993747-106020034 GCA_022545495.1 Chrysanthemum lavandulifolium | reverse complement strand
TCGTTATGTCCCAAATGAGTTGTGCAATGGATTATCAAACGCTTAGTGATCGAGGAATTTGAACGGAAAAGGAGTGTGAATGATATTATAACTACGGTGAAAAGCCAACAAATTAAAACGGCTTAAATGCAAATTAAAGGAATTTAAAAGATAAAATCTATTAAATAAACGCTATCACTATATTTAAAATGATGAACGCTTAAAACTTAAACTAAAACTTACGTTTAAATTAAAATTACGTAAACGTACAAATAAAAACGTGAAAATTACACAAGATAAATCCTAAAAATATGAAAAATACATTTTTACAATCCTAATGATAAAAGAAAATATTTGGAAAAAGAAAATTATTTTTATAATTATTTATCTAATTATTATTAATTAAAAACTAATTTTAACTATTAAATAATTAACTAAAATACAAGAAATTAGGAAATAAAGCTAGAAAAATAAAATTAAGACTTAGAAAAATCTAAAATATCTAAATAGACTTTTCAAAACTATTTTTGTATTTTTCTGATTATTTTTCTATTTTCTAGGAATTAAAAACTATTAAAAACTAATTAAATTGCTAAAAATTACAAAATAAACTATGAAAAATATGGAAAATTACTTTTTTTACTTTTTATATTTATCTAAACTTAAGAAAATTGAAAAATTATTTTTTTTGAACCTTTTCTTAATTATTTGTATTAAAAGCTATTTAAAAATGCTTAAAAAGTGATTTAAATTAAGAAAAATAGCAAACAAGCTTAGAAAAATCTGAAAATTTCAGGAAAACTCTAAAATTATAAAAGGAATCTAGTAAAATTGGAAAAACAAGTGCTTATGTGGATGAATATGCAACTGATGTGGAAATGCTTATTGAAATAAGCACTGATTAAGCAAATGCACTCCAAAGGCTACCAAACTCGAAACACAAGCTATGATAAGCTAAAATACCCAAAATACAACAACAAACAACAAGCTTAACACTGATAAGCAAGATTCAATGATTTGATTAAATAAGCTACAAGGCTAAAAGCAGATTGGGACTAACTTTAAGCTTATGCACAAGCTTCAAAATAAGCTCAATCAAAAATACCAATTGAACTTGAAAAGACCGGTTGAGATCAATTGTACCAAAAATCAGGCCATGAGAAGCTCTTATGAGCCCTGTGCATAAGCCGCACTTCTCGAGAAAACAAACTCAAAGATACATCGACGAACGAAAGGTGGCACTTAGGTCCAAAAGAGGGGCTTGTTTGAAGCTTATAGAAAAATGACAAAAATCCAAAAAAATGCAGATAAGTAAGGGTACCAGGAGAAGTTTCTAAAATACCAAATTTCACTTGATAAGTCCAAAGAATGAGCTCAAGAAAATTCCTTGTAGTTGGCTCAAAAACAGATTTTAACCATTTGACTTTTGATGAAAGGATGAACTTTGACTTTATCCAACTTTGGATCCAATTTTATCACTGATCTAGGTGTTATAAGGTGTAATGGAGATAATGCAAGCTTTGTTATAGACTTTTGAACACAAAATGAGATTTTGCAACTCCAAATCCACAACAGTGGATCAGTAGAGACAGTTTTAGATGATTTTGACTTTTAATGCTAGCAGACCCAATTTATTGACCAAAATGAGTTCAAATAAGCTTAATAGACATGGACTAACAGAATCAACCATCGCATAAGCTTCCGAGATGTATAATTGCGTAACCAAACACCCTTTGTACAATCGATATGTAATTAAAATGATATAACAACTAAGCAATCTTGAATTAATGATCAAACTACACTAATGTAACTTAAATACAACTATTTGAACAGATTTTAACTAGTCTTGACAAAGGAAACCGATTATGCTTTTGAACCAAATATCAACTTACAAGATGTCCATTAGCCACTATGGTCAATCCAAGTACCGTAGAACCACTAACTAAATATCAACCCAAATGAATCCAAAGCAACCCATATCTACCTCCTCGCATCACCCATGTCCATTTCCATTGCTATTTTTGACCGTTTGACTTCGTTGACCAAGGATCAAAATGATAGGAAACTTGAATGCGAGCTTGTCAAAGTCGTGATAAGCTTATACAAGCTTATATGAGCATTAAAATAAACTTCTAAACACTTGTATTTAAGTATTTGAAATTGCAAATTGAAACAGTGAGCTAGAAACTTGCATTTGTAAACATAAACCGAATTTGTGCTTGAATTAAGTCTCAATACTCTTAAACACTTTAAATTGATACAATTTAACAAAATAATACAAGTCTTACACTTAATTGAAAGGTTTTACATAAAACGATATAAGTAAAAAATAAAAACTAGTAGACCCTTTTCTTTGCTCCAATTGCTTTCTTTTTATAATCCTATCTCTTTGCCTCTCTCCTCTCAATCTTTCCCATCAATCCTAGCCATTGGATGGCTTTGATTTGATCTTGACCATTCAAAACGATTTTGGCGCCAAATCCCTTTTATCCAATTGGGGTTGAGTGAGGGGGGAAGGTTCATTAAATGCTCTTGGATGTTAGTTGTGGAGTGGGGAACATATTTGAGTGGATGGAGGAGGGGAATGGGATGGTAGCTTGTTTGCAGGATAGCAGCCGAGAGCGATGACTTTCGCGCCATGGTGGTTTGACTGCACTTTTGACCGTGAGGTTAATAATCAAATGGGGGGTTCATAATTCATTATGACAGGGGGTCAAGGTTTATGACCAGGCCAAAATGGGGTTTAAAGGATTAATAATACATAGGGACTAATTGTGCAATTTTCTGAAAACTAGGGACTTGAACTGCCAATCTTGCAAAGTTTCTTCCAAGGACTAAAAGTGACACTCTCAAAAAGTATAAGGACCAAATTTGCCACTTTGCAATTTTCCAGGGGCCATTTCTGCCAATTTTCAAAGTTGGAGGACCATTTTTGTAATTTTCTCAAACTTTTGACATTTTTCACCAAAGGACTAAATTTGACAACTTATGATTTTAAAAGGACCTTTGGTGATTTTTCTTTGAAATTATGTGCTCGGGACCTGCTTTTTGACAACTTTTGAAACTTGAGGGACTAAACCGCAATTTTGCAAATTTGATATGTTTTTTATCCGATTTTGATATTTTTGCATTTAAAACACATAAAACACCGATTTGTGATATTTTGATCATTTTGATGTGTTTCGAGTGTTTTCGATGATTTTGCGCTTTATTTTGTACAAAAATGATGAGTATTTAGACACTCATCAATCCCCACATCGAGATATTGCTAGTCCCTAGCAATGATTTGAGAAAACATAATGGATTTTAATCTCTTTACCAAAAGCCATTACTCGAGTAGCCAAATGTTTCAGCTCAAGTAAGAACCATGGTACAATCGATAACCATGTGATTTTGAGCAAACCACCGCCTTTCTAACGGATTTGATTTGTCTTTACCGAAGCCGCACCCTTCCGACTAGCCAACTCTTAGATAAATTATCACTATTATCTTTGGTGAGCGATTACCAATTATGGATTTTCCACCGCCTTTACCACAAGCCATAATCTTGCGGCTAGCCAACTCTTCACTTTTTAGGATATGGTGAGTTGAATACCATACAATTTTGGGCAAATTGCAAGCCGTCAACGGTTTTGAGATATCTTTACCAAGAGCCGCTTGCTCTGGATTAGCTAACCTTTAGTCTTACTGACATGGCGATCGATAACCAATCGAGAAAGTGTAAACACTTACTCCAAAAAAATTTTGGCCAAAACGGGGAATTGGTATAATTATATGATAAGATTCGTGAGAATTCCCCCACACTTAGAAATGAATATTGCCCTCAATATTCAAAGTACCGCGGTTATGCCAAACAAAGAACGTGAAAGGGAAATATTACGGCCATTATTTGATTTTTTTTTTTTTTTTTTTTTTTTTTTAGACACGTGGCAACCCCCCCACACTAGGGTGGTAGAAAGAGGTAAGAAGACGTAAATATGGGTGAAACCCCATAGCATGCTATTGTTTTTGATTCCCGAGTCGCTAGCTCGACTCGACCCCGCATTCATTTGTTCATGGGGAAGCAGAGCGGAAGAAACAATCTCCAACGGACTTTCATTCAAGATGTTCGATAAACATTCAAGCACGTGAAAGTTCCACATCAAGAGATATAGAGAGAACCTACTCAAAATGATAATTGAAAATGCCGGATCAAAATAGTGTCCTCATTCCGAAGGAGAAAAGGGAAAGAGCAACCACACCATTTGTGAAGAATGGAATAAATATGCATCACAATGCATGTCCATTCCTCATCGAAAGAAGCAAATCACCATTTTGACATTTTAAGCTTAAATTTGAAGCTTTTATGGTGATTGGTAACAAAATTTCCGGAGGGAGAGCTGAAACGGCTCTTCAATCAACAGATTTTCAAGAAAAGAATGTCTCCTCCGAATCAGTAGTATTGTCAATTCTCGTAGGAATTGACTCATCACTAAGAAATGCATCGACTTCATTCCAAAGTTGTCATCTTCCTCATCGGAGTGAGAGAAGGGATGGAAGAGTCTGAATAAGACTAGAAGATGATGGATCATTTTGAGCAATTCATCAATGGGAAGAATGTCTCCCATTGGATCACAAACATCATCATCCAACTCGATGAAATCAAGAGAGTTTGGTTTCATCCACGCACTTAACAATCTCGATGCGACAAACCGATGCCGAGGTGGGACAAGTGGTGTGCTCTTAGAGCTAGCGGCTTCACCACTTCCGATGAAGTCTCCGATTCTAGATCATCGCCATCATCATCAAGAACACTCTTGACTTCCCGGTACAGCTTTCAAACCATTTGTTTGAACCAGGGGTAATTTTCAAAGCTTTGAGCTCAAGACGTTTTTGGTGAACACTTTAACTGTGGAAATTTGAGAGTGTTGCATTGATTCTTTCGCATTTTTGATCAATTGTGGCAACACTCTTTTGTATAGAGGTTTGGAGTCTTGGTTAATATTTAACATGATCTCTTCGTTGTCAACCCGTATGGTCAACTCTTCAAAGAAACACATCAATCGAGCACGACTGCTCTTAAGAAAGCTCTCCCAAGATGAGGGAACTCTAGGATCCGCATCAAGTCTACTACAACAAAGTCGCATGAAAGTGAAATTTTCCCACTTTCATCACGCATCCCTGGCCATCCCAAGTGGACGAGTTACTGTGACGATCCGCTAGCTCGAGTGTCATACGAGTGGATGAAAGTTCAGAAGAGATGCTTCCATACCGAGAGTGGCATGAGGTTAATGCTAGCGCCAAGATCGGCCAAGGCGAGCATTGAAACATCCCCAAGAAATCACACGGATTAAAACCCGCCAGGGTCTTCAAGCTTTTCGAAGCTTATTAAGAATGGTCACGAGCATTGCTCATTGAGAGGAGTTTTAGCCATCTCGATAGCTTGTCTTTGTTGGTGAGTGCCTTTAAGCGTGATGCAAATTTAGGCATTAGAACGAGAGCATCAACGAAGCTTATATCAAAGTGAAGCTCATTGAAGATTTGGAAAAATTTCTCCATTTGCTCTTTGTTTTGTCTTTGAGCTTCATCATTCATTCTTGATGGGTAAGTGAAGTCGACTAGACTTTGAGCCGGATGGAAGGTATTTCGCTCAGATTTTTCTTCGAACTTGGTTCCGGACTTGAAGCTTGGACTACCGGGGTGGGACGCATCTTGTACTTCGTGGGCTCAATAATGCACCTTGTCCGTTGTCTCCTTGGTAACTTGACTAAATGCCACAGGAGGAGGGGCATAGAGTCGAGGTCCATTGTGCGCCTTACCACTACAGTGGTGACGGCTTTCAACTCGGCATCGATTAGGAATAGTATTGCCTGGAGTCCTCCGTAAGATGATGAAGCTTTGTTCATATTCATGTTCATGAAACCGCCATCATATTCTTTAACTCATTTGTCTCGCCGAGACATTGTGGTATCAATTTCCTTTTAAGCTCAACTCTCATGTTATTGATCCGAGTTTGCATAGAACGCATGTTTGACTCACCATTTTCATGAAGTCATTTGGCATGGGAGCTCGAGGAGTGGTTGATAGCTTTGATGATTAGGAGCTTGATAAGGTTGGTTGAAATTGTTCCGCTTTGATTGAAATTTGGAGAGTTATTGAAATTTTGTCCTTGATTCGAACAAAGCGATTTTGATTGCCATGGTTTTGATTGCCATGGTTTTGCACAGGAGGAAAACCAGTGGTGTCATACCGCTAGGTGCAGTAGTGAGGATCACTTGTGGTCGGTATTGATTGTGGTTTACAAGCCACGGGAGCTTGGTAAAGGAAGCATCGGTTGCTTGACAATCATAATACGCGTGTGGACCACTACAAGTTTCACACACCTTGTTTATGGCTTTGATTGGTTCCGCTTATGAATTTCGCTTTTGATTTCCTTTACCTCTTTTATCATACAATGGATGATGTCCGTTAGAGCTGCTAACGGAGCGGCTAACTCGGAAGAGTTAGTGGATGAAGAAGGAGGTTAGGAGTATTGACTTTGTTATAGATATAGGAACTTTTGATTTTGCTCGCAAATCTCAATCACATCTTTAGGTTTACGATTCAAGATATTGCCATGCGGTCGCATTCAAGGAATCTTGATCATTACCGCTCAACCCATTGTAAAAGATATTGACTTGTTGAAGCTCCGAATTCATGATGGGGCATTTCCGAGGAGATCTTTGAATCTCTCCCATGCCTCTCCAAAATTTTCATCGAAATTTTGACGAAATCCAGAAATTTCATTTTAAGATTAGTCGCCTTTGATGGAGGAAAGAAATAATTCACAAACTTTTGAACAAGATCCTCCCAAGTTTCGATAGATCGAGGGGTTCTTTTTCCACCAAACCGGCCGTCCCTCAAGAGAGAATGGAAAAAGCATCAACTTGATGACTTTTGTGGCACATCCTTGAAATTGATAGTTGAAGTCAACTTGTTAAACCAACGGATGTGCATACGGGTCCTCTCGATCGACCATGAATTGATTTGTAGACACAAGTCGATCAAATGTGTCTTCAATTCAAAGTGATCGAGTTGATTACGGTAAAACAATGGCATCTCCATAACCCTCGGTGGGTGCTTGAGCATTTCCGCCATAGTGCGTTCTCGCCATGTTGTTGCTTGAAATAGTACGAATCTCGGGTTCGACTATTTGGGCAAAGACGCTCACGAGAACGCCTTCTTGAATTTCGCTAGATCACGCAGGACTCAATGATCTAAAGAACGAAAAAGCATGCATTCAGAGATAACTCTATGGATCTCGAAAGTTAAGAAGAGGAATTATGAAAATGAGGAAAGGAGATGATTTTTCTTTTATGGTTATACATATATAGAGAAACAAAAGAAAAATATTTTTGTGTTTTATATGTTTTAGATGTTTTGGTTTTGGATTTTTTATAAGAAAATATGGATATATATATAGAGAGATAGATGGATGATATGAACAAATGAGTGAGTATTCAAACAACTAACTGCTAGACGGAAGATAGATCAAAGACAGACTCCCAAGAATAAGGCCTGTTGATTGATGCGTACAAACAATCAAGCTTAATCACACAAGCCCGCCACTTGCGAATGGCGGACCAGAATCACTTAAAACCGCCTAAGCACGAAATCAATGAAGATCCGAGGAGTACAGTGTTTCCCGGTCGTTATGTCCCAAATGAAGTTGTGCAATGGATTATCAAACGCTTAGTGATCGAGGAATTTTGAACGAAAAGGAGTGAATGATATTATAACTACAGTGAAAAGCCAACAAATTAAAACGGCTTAAATGCAAATTAAAGGAATTTAAAAGATAAAATCTATTAAATAAACGCTATCACTATATTTAAAATGATGAACGCTTAAAACTTAAAACTAAAACTTACGCTTAAATTAAAATTACGTAAACGCATAAATAAAAACGTGAAAATTACACAAGATAAATCCTAAAAATATGAAAAATACATTTTACAATCCTAATGATAAAAGAAAATATTTGGAAAAGAAAATTATTTTTATAATTATTTATCTAATTATTATTAATTAAAACTAATTTTAACTATTAAATAATTAACTAAAATACAAGAAATTAGGAAATAAAGCTAGAAAAATAAAATTAAGACTTAGAAAAATCTAAAATATCTAAATAGACTTTTCAAACTATTTTTGTATTTTTCGATTATTTTCTATTTTCTAGGAATTAAAAACTATTAAAAACTAATTAAATTGCTAAAAATTACAAAATAAACTATGAAAAATATGGAAAATTACTTTTTTACTTTTTATATTTATCTAAACTTAAGAAAATTGAAAATTATTTTTTGAACCTTTCTTAATTATTTGTATTAAAAGCTATTTAAAATGCTTAAAAAGTGATTTAAATTAAGAAAAATAGCAAACAAGCTTAGAAAAATCTGAAAATTTCAGGAAAACTCTAAAATTATAAAAGGAATCTAGTAAAATTGGAAAAACAAGTGCTTATGTGGATGAATATGCAACTGATGTGGAAATGCTTATTGAAATAAGCACTTGATTAAGCAAATGCACTCCAAAGGCTACCAAACTGAAACACAAGCTATGATAAGCTAAAAATACCCAAAATACAACAACAAACAACAAGCTTAACACTCTGATAAGCAAGATTCAATGATTTGATTAAATAAGCTACAAGGCTAAAAACAGATTCTGGGGACTAACTTTAAGCTTATGCACAAGCTTCAAAATAAGCTCAATCTGAAAAATACCAATTGGAACTTGGAAAAGACCTGGTTGAGATCAATTGTACCAAAAATCAGGCCATGAGAAGCTCTTATGAGCCCTGTGCATAAGCTGCACTTTCTGAGAAAAAAAAAACTCAGCATACACTGACAGTGAGCAGGGCACTTAGGTCCAAAAGAGGGGCTTGTTTGAAGCTTATAGAAAAATGACAAAAATCCAAAAAAATGCAGATAAGTAAGGGTACCAGGAGAAGTTTCTAAAATACCAAATTTCACTTGATAAGTCCAAAGAATGAGCTCAAGAAAATTCCTTGTAGTGGCTCAAAATGATTTTAACCATTCGACTTTTGATGAAAGGATGAACTTTGACTTTATCCAACTTTGGATCCAATTTTATCACCGATCTAGGTGTTATAAGGTGTAATGGAGATAATGCAAGCTTTGTTATAGACTTTGAACACAAATGAGATTTTGTAACTCCAAATCCACAACAATGGATCAGTAGAGACAGTTTTAGATGATTTTGACTTTTAATGCTAGCAGACCCAATTTATTGACCAAAATGAGTTCAAATAAGCTTAATAGACATGGACTAACAGAAATCAACCACTGCATAAGCTTCTGAGACAGATAATTAAGCAGAACCAAACACCCCTTTTGTACACTGATATGTAATTAAAATGATATAACAACTAAGCAATCTTGAATTAATGATCAAACTACACTAATGTAACTTAAATACAACTATTTGAACAGATTTTAACTAGTCTTGACAGTGGAAACCGATTATGCTTTTGAACCAAATATCAACTTACAAGATGTCCATTAGCCACTATGGCTCAATCCAAGTACCGTAGAACCACTAACTAAATATCAACCCAAATGAATCCAAAGCAACCCATATCTACCTCTGCATCACCCATGTCCATTTCCATTGCTATTTTTGACCCTGTTTGACTTCATGACCAAGGATCAAAATGATAGGAAACTTGAATGCGAGCTTGTCAAAAGTCGTGATATATGAGCATTAAAATAAACTTCTAAACACTTGTATTTAAGTATTTGAAATTGCAAATTGAAACAAGGAGCTAGAAACTTGCATTTGTAAACATAAACCGAAATTTGTGTTGAATTAAGTCTCAATACTCTTAAACACTTTAAATTGATACAATTTAACAAAATAATACAAGTCTTACACTTAATTGAAAGGTTTTACATAAAAACGACATAAGTAAAAAATAAAACTAGTAGACCTTTTCTTTGCTCCAATTGCTTTCTTTTTATAATCCTATCTCTTTGCCTCTCTCCTCTCGAATCTTTCCCATCAATCCTAGCCATTGGATGGCTTTGATTTGATCTTGACCATTCAAAACGATTTTGGCGCCAAACCTTTATCCAATTGGGGTTGAGTGGGGGGGAAGGTTCATTAAATGCTCTTTGGATGTTAGTTGTGGAGTGGGGAACATATTTGAGTGGATGGAGGAGGGGGAATGGGATGGTAGCTTGTTCGGCAGGATAGCAATGAGAGCGATGACTTTTGGCGCCATGGTGGTTCGACCGCACCTTTGACCAGAGGTTAATAATCAAATGGGGGTTCATAATTCATTATGACAGGGTCAAGGTTTATGACCGTGCCAAAATGGGGTTTAAAGGATTAATAATACATGTGGACTAATTGTGCAATTTTCCAAAACTAGGGACTTGAACCGCCAATCTTGCAAAGTTTCTTCCAAGGACTAAAAGTGACACTCTCAAAAAGTATAAGGACCAAAGTTGCCACTTTGCAATTTTCCAGGGCTATTTCGCCAATTTTCAAAGTTGGAGGACCATTTTTGTAATTTTCTCAAACTTTTGACATTTTCACCAAAGGACTAAATTTGACAACTTATGATTTTAAAAGGACCTTGGTGATTTTTCTTTGAAATTATGTGCTCTGGGACCTGCTTTTTGACAACTTTGAAACTCGAGGGACTAAACCGCAATTTTGCAAATTTGATATGTTTTTATCCGATTTTGATATTTTTGCATTTAAAACACATAAAACACTGATTTGTGATATTTTGATCATTTTGATGTGTTTCTAAGTGTTTTCGATGATTTTGCGCTTATTTTGTACAAAATGATGAGTATTTAGACACTCATCACCACTCCTATTCCCGATGATGGGGATGATGCTACCGTGGAGCGTGATCGAGGAGGAGCAAATGGGAGAATGATGACTACATTTGCAGAGGTCTAATACTCAATGGTATGTCCGATTCTCTGCTTGATATTTATCGAACTTTGAATCTTCCAAAGAAATGCGAGATTCCTCGATGCCAAATATATGGTCGAGGATGCATCAAGTAAGAATTTTCTTGTAAGTAATTTCACAAATTACAAAATGACTAATTCAAGACCACCATGGAACAATACAATGAACTTCTTGAATACTTGGAAGGTTTACACAACACAATATGCACATGGATGAGGCTATTCAAGTCTCTTGTATTATTGATAAACTTCCTCCTTCGAAAGATTTCAAGCATACCTTGAAACATAAGAAAGAGGAATTAACTCGGTTGAGTCAAGTCATCCGCACATTGAGAAATCTCTCAAGGTGTAGGATAATGACAAGCCAAAGGGTAGCAATGTCACCGACCATCTCTTGTCAATATGGTGTAGCATAACAACTCCACCGTGTACAATGACAACAAAGGCAAACGCAAATATCATGACAACACAAGGGCGATCCTAACAAGAAGACAACACCTACTTGTTGGAAATGTGGCAAAATTGGTCACATTAAAGGGACCAAGGGTGTCAAAACCTCAGCACTAATGGTTCAGGGAGTGGTGGTTCTTCCAACTCACCGAAGGTCGAATATGGTTAATAAGTCTTTTCGATTTATTATGTTACATATGTATCTGAATCTCATTATGTGCGTGATGATGATGTTGCGTGGTGGGTTGACTCGTGCAACAAAGACATGTGTGCAAAGATAGAAGTCGGTTCAAGACTTATGAGTCATCGAATGATGGTTCTATTCTTCACATGGGAAATGAGTCAACAACCTTGGTGCATGGTCATGGTCAGGTAGATCTTAGGTTTAGTTCGGAAAGATTGTAACTTTGTTTAATGTTATTCATGTTCCCGATATAAGGAAAACTTGGTTTCAAGTAGTGTTTTGAATAATCATGGATATAAACAAGTTATTGAGTCCGATAAATTTGTTCTTTCTAAGCATGGTGTTTTTATTGGTTTTGGTTATTTATTTAATCAAATGTTCGAGCTTAATATTTCAACCGATAGTGTTAATTCAAAGATTTGTGACCACAACCGACCGACCGGGTCTCACCCTATGGCATGCAAGACTTGGCCATGTACATTATAAAAGAATGCAAGATATGTCTAGGGATGGTTTAATCCCAAGATTTGACATGGACACCTAAAAGTGTAAACTTGCATGTTGACCAAGATCACCAAGAAACCTTTTCAAGGTGTTAGTCGAGACTAAGCTTTGAACTTATACACAATGACTGTGTGATTTGCATGCCACTCATTCTTTGGGGAATAAGAAGTACTTTGTGACATTTATTGATGATGCTTCTAGATTTTGTTATGTCTATCTCTGCATACCAAGGATGAAGCATTAGATAAATTCAAAGTGTTTAAAACTCAAGTTGAATTACAACTTGGGTCCCCGATCAAAAGATTAAGGATCGATAGGGAGGTGAGTACATGGATACTCAGATTTTCATTCGATGGTATAATCCATGAAACGATCGCCTTATACTCCTCAAAGAAATGGTAATTCGAAGGAAAAACAGGTGTCAAGGAAATGGTTAATTCCATGTTGTCCTATTCAGATCGAGTCAAGGGTTCTAGGGTGAAGCTATGTTAATACTTGCTATTTATTAAATAGGTTCCCAACAAAAGGAACAAGGTTACCCTTATGAACTCGACTAAAAGGAAACCCAACCCGAACTATCTCAAGGTTTGGGGTCAGGGTCATAGAAGACTCCTTGATCCAAAGCTAAAGACTTTGGGTGAAAGAGGCATTGATTGCATCTTTGTTGGATATGCCGAGCATTCCAAGGCTTTTAGGTTCTATGTTATTGAACCTAATGAATATATTTCAATTAACTCAATAATTGAATCAAGGATGCGAACTTTGATGAGAATAGATTCTCATCATCCCTAGACCAAGTCAAAGGATTTCTAATGGAACTCATGACACTGGTGTATCGTAGGTCCTCGATGATGAACCATCGCTGGTCCCCGATGAGGTTGTGGTTCAACAACTCAACCTCGTGCTCGTGAAGAGCAAAGGGTCGACTCCAAAGTCATTTGGACTCGAGTTTCAACTATACTTAGTCAAGGAACAAGGATGAGGTCTCGCATCAATACTCCTATTGCTTCATTGTTGAGGATGATCCCAAGACATTTGAAGAAGCAATGAAGTCCCGGATATTGCTTTCGAAAGAAGCAATCAATGATGAGATGGATTCCATCATGGGCAACAACACTGGTGTTGGTTGATCTACCACCAGTTGCAAACTTTGGGTTGCAAATGGATTTTCAAAAGGAAAATGAAGGTAGATGGAACTATTGAAAAGTTCAAGGCTAGACTAGTCATTCGTGGCTTTAAACAAAAGTCGTGGATAGACTATTTTGATACTTATGCCCCGTGGCTCGTATCGCACCATAAGACTCGCCGATCTTTGGCATCTATTCACAATCCGTTATTCATCGATGGATGCGAGGACAACTTTGTTGAATGGTGAATTGATGAGGAGGTTTACATGAACCAACCTTAGGGCTTCATCATGCCCGGCAATGAAAACAAGGTGTAAACTAATTAAGTCTCTATGGACTTAAGGTGCACCTAAGCAATGGCAAGGCTCAGAGGGTATCAAGTATTTGAAGAGAACTATGGATTATAGTCTCTCATATCGTTACCCATCGTTGTTGGAAGGTTACACCGATGCAAGTTGGATCAAGAACATCAATACAATTCGTCTACCAGCTGGTCGGGTATTCCTACTTGGTGGAGGTGCAATTTCTGGGCATCCAAGAAGCAAACTTGCATCACCGCTCAACAATGGAATATGAATTTGTGGCTTTAGCAAATTTCCGGTAAAGAAGTCGAATGGTTGAAAACTTGCTTCTTGAGATTCCATTGTGGCCTACACTTATAGCACCTATTTCTATCCGTGTGATAGTGCAACTACATTGGCTAAGGCTTATAGCCGGATGTATAATGGTAAGTCTAGACACTTAGGTGTCGATATAGCATGATTCGCGAGCTTATCATGAATGAGGTGGTATCTATAGAGTTTGTTAGATCTCAATGTAACTTAGTTGATCACTTGACGAAGGGATTAGCTAGAGACTTGATTATAAAGTCTCCTAAAGGGATGGGTTTAAGTCCAACTTAGTCACCGAATGTTAGAAACCCAACCCTCCCAAGGAAACTTGGGAGCCGAGTTCAATGTGGAAAGTCAACATTATGGACTGGAGCACATGTTTTATTTACATCCCAATGTTGTGCTCGTAACTCACGAAAGGAGGATGAAGTCTTTACTTAATGGTTGATTTTCTTTGAAAAAGTGCTTGGCAGAGCATGAATAAAGAGGAACCACCTATGTAAATGTTGAAGTTTTGCCGCTCAAGGAGCTTTTGAACTTTTAGCTTTTACAACATTTATGAATTGGATATGGACACATGGCTTTTATAGTGTCGGAGTCGATAAGTGTTTGAAAATTTGTGTGTATTTTATCTTCGTGTATTCAAATGGGTTGAAGGGTTCAATTCTTAGAGCACCCTAATTTCGAATATTTGAACATGTAATTTACTAAAATGGAAATTCAACCTCGTGACATTTTCGCTTATGCACATGTTTTGTTTAATGTTTGTTTTCATGCAAAGGAAGTGGACTAAATTTGGGGAGGATTGTTGGAAAATTTAGTGCACTTGTGGGATTAGTTCACACCGCAATGGGTTAGAGGTACGGTGTACACCCATAAGGTCCATGAACACCCGACTCTAAGAGTGGTTTGTTTTGGTAGTGCTAGTGGAAAGTACCGGTGAAAAGTATTGCTTAGTAGAAAGTCTGCTGGTGGAAAGTATCGCTGTGGTTTCCATCGATAAATGTAGTTTCCATCAAGCGGTGTTTCCACCGATAGTGCTATAAAAGTACCGATAAAAGTACCGCTTGTAACGGGCTTTGACCTATTCAAGTGGCGATTATAACCGCATTATGACCACGCTTAATTGGTCATGTAACCACTAATGTTTATAATAGGGATAATTATGAGGAGATTAATGAGCCGATTAATTCTCATAATTCCATTTGACTAGCTCGTAGTAACCTCCTATAAATACGAGATCCGATTATGCATGAAGGACAATACGTAAAACGATTAACACTTATTAGCGCAAGTGTTATAGAATTGTGCCTAATTCCATAATCGATTTGGTCTTATCCCAAGTAGATATTCGTAACCTGCATTAGGAACGAATAGTTTACTTTGGAAAGTGATCACACGATTCCAAGTGATATCCCAGAACCACCTAGTGGTATTTGTTTCTCACGACTTGTTGCTTGTTTCTACCGAATTGATTATCTTACCCTCGCTCGGGAGTTACTACAAGAACATCGCCATATGGCTTTTATCCACATATATGATCACTTGGGAAGGGACATTAGAAAAGTTACACCGATAGAAATAATGTACAATAAATTAGGTGTGCTTAATGAATATCATTGAGAATAATGAAATGAAAATACAGCTAATCACCGGTTTAGATATATAACTACCAAAAATGCCATTTAGTTTGAGAATTAGGTAAGAATATTCCATCCAATGCATTTTGCTACTTGCAATATGAAAATACAACAGCCACCATAATTGTGTTATTAAGAACCCAAAGGAAAACATATCAATTGGTACCAAAAAAAAAAATACATTTTGCTCAAACCAACTTCTATATTAGTGTTATTAATCACCAACACACAAAACATACTAGTTGCTCATGTGCTCACATATTAGTACTAACTTTGCAAAGGCGTAGAAGGCGATTAATCGTCACACGTTATCGACCACCAATTTTTCCGATTTATGTAAATCACCAACAATCGGTCAACAATTGAGGAAACTCAAACACCGTGATATCACATGATATCACGTGATATCACCTCACTTGTGATATCATGTGTGATAACATCGGTGATATCACCGTGATATCATGTGTCATATCACGTGTTTGAGCTTCTCGCTTGTTTATAAAGATGTGCGCTTTCTTCAACCATAGCTTTAGTTTGTCGATTCACCATAGATATTTTTAAATCCCGCTTATAAAACCTATCGAAACATGCACAATGTATCCATTAAATAGAAAAATCAACCACAAGTCTAACAAAAGTGTCATAACATCTCTTGTTTTCAGTTAAACACCTTTTCTAATATTTCATATTATCATAAAACACAAAAATCTTCCTAAATATTTTCAAAAACACAAATAAGGAAAATGAAAAGAATCATCACAGTAATATAATAAGTGATGTTTATTATTATTTCTTTCATATATACTTGGTAAAATACTAAATTCTTATCACATTTTTTGTAAGAGTGTAATATTTCACATTCTTAGTTGAGTATCACAACTGATAACACATACATGATGAAGAATGTAATACTCTTCATCTTCCTTACAGTGTTATATATCACAAGAGATAAATAAGTGTCACTTAAAAATATCAAAATGAATAAAAAGGAAGCAAACTATAAAAATAGAGACTTGACGTATTCTCAAAATCAAACAAGTGTTGCATTAAATTAGCATTTTTTTGAACAAAATAAGAATTCACCTAAAGAGACTTTAACCATTTTATTTCTACTAAGAGTATAATATCACAAGTGATAGATAACATTGGTTGCATTAAAAAAAATATGCGCTTGTCAATTGCGATGAAAGGAACAAAAACTATCTTGTAATTGAAAATTATAAAAATATTAGAAAACACATAGGTGATAATATATAAAAGTATATAGAGCAATGAAATATCTCATGTGATATTAAAGGTTAAAAACATACTTGTTTGTTTATGAAATATCACAAGTGATATTAGACATTAACATTTTTTTTTATAAAATATCACAATTGATATTAGACATATAATATAATAAAGTTTAATAATAAGCATGAAAACGTATAAAAATAGATTAAAACGTATAAAAATACCGTGAAAACGACGAAAACGTATAAAACGGATGAAAAGCGATAAAATGTATGAAACGGACAAAACGTCTCGAACACGGACAAAATGTATGAAAAGGACTAAAACGTCGAAAATAGACGAAATCGCTCTAAACATGGACGAAAACGATAAAAATGACGAGAACGATATAAACCTATGAAAACGATAGAATGAACGAAACGTCCGAAAACGATAAAATGTATTTAAAGTACATGAAAACGTAAAAATGTACAAAAACGTATGAAAACGGAAGAAAACGATGAAACAAACGGAATCGTAAGAAAACGGACGAAAACGTATGAAAACGGACAAAAACGGGCAAAAACGTCTAAAAACGGATGAAAACGTATAAAAACGGACGAAAACGTCTGAAAACGGACGAAAATACATGAAAACGTTAAAAAACGGATTCAAACGTATGAAAACGGACGAAAACGTATGAAAAGGTAAGAAATAGACGAAAACATATGAAAACGGCCGAAAACGTAAGAAAATGGACGAAAACGTTGGAAAACGGACGAAACAGATGAAAACGTATGAAAATAGACGAAAACGTATGAAAGCAAAGAAAAAAACGCGAATTATAAAAATCGCGAATAACATGAATTAAAAAAATAAAAATAAAAATAAAAAAATAAACGTGAATTAAAAAAAAGACCAAAAAAAAGTGAATAAAAAAGAAAGACAAAAAGATAAGAAAAAAAACATGGACTTAGGTTTATCTATTAAATCTTAGGTTAATCCTCACCATTAGATCAAACTAGATGAAAGGTGAGGATTTGTCCCTTGATAAGCATGAATTTTTAAGTAAGCAAAATAAATGCCTCTGGTTTAGATATATAACTACCAAAAATGCAATTTTGTTTGAGAATTAGGTAAAGAATATTCTAATGTATTTTACTATATGCAATATGAAAATACAACAATTGTGTTATTAAGAGCTTGAGGTATGGTGACAAAAATGCTTCTCGCAACTCTTACGTGGAACTTGTTGTCCTTTCTTGTCACCGCCACCATACCAAGGACGATTGTTGTCCTTCGCCACTTTCCTCTCGCCAGTGCACGATGAGCATTTTACTCGCAAATACGCATTTAAATTTGTTTTTCTTTTGTTTTTGTTATTATTATTATTATTATTATTATTATTATTATTATTATTATTATTATTATTATTATTATTATTATTGTTTTTTTTTTTTTTTGTGTTTTTTTATAATGGTTGTGTGTGTGAATTAGTGTGTATGTGAGACCCAAATGAATTATGTTTAGTTGTGATAAAAGGGTTGTAGAAAGGGTTGTGTTATGGTGATGTGGCATCCCGAGAGTACTCAAATGATGCTAAAGCTTGTCACCACACCTCAAGCTCTAAGAAGGGTAAAAGCTGCAAAATAGTCACGTACTTTCAAATTTGTGCCGACATGAAACACTTACTATTTTATTCAATGACTTCAACAACGTACTTTCAAATTTTGTCCGACTTCACCAATATGGCCCTGAAATGACTATATTACCCTTATCTTCTTTAACATGATCACACCCTTCTCCTCTTTTAATGGTCCCTCACTTGCATCGTTAGTCCTATATAACAAATTAATTCTTTTGCACGCTGCTTTTTTTACACATTTTCATCTGCTTTACACGATTTCTTTTTACGTCATTCTGCTTTACACGCCGTCTGCTTTTACACGATTTCGCTTCATTTTATGTTTTCGTATATTTTACACTTTTTCATTCGCTTACACGCTTTGATCCGTTGTTACACGCTTTCATCCGCTTTTCACGCCGTTCGCTTTTGCAAATTTTCGTCCGCTTTTACAAGTTTTCATCCGCTTTTTACGCCGTCCGCTTTACATGTTTTCATTTGTTTTGATCCGCTTTTACACGCTTTTGTCCGCTTTTGCACGCCGCTCGCTTTACATGTTTTCGCCCTGCTTTATACGTCATCTCGCTTTTACACGATTTCGTCCGCTTTTTTACGCTTTCTTCCGCTTTTACACGCTTTTGTTCGTATTTATATGTTTTGATCCGTTGTTACACGCCGCCTGCTTTTCAATTTTTCATTTGTTTTTGCACTTTTTCGCCCATTTTACACGCTTTTATCCTTTTACACGCCGCTTGTTTTTGCACGCTTATTTGTTTTACACGCCGTCCGATTTAACACGATTTCGCCTGCTTTTACGCCTCGCTCTGCTTTTACATGTTTTGATCCGCTTTACACGCCATTCGCTTTTGTATGTTTTCGTCCGATTTTGCAAGTTTCGCTTGTTTTACATTTTCTTCGCTTTACATGTTTTAGTTCGTTTAGACAGCCGTCTCCTTTTACACGTTGCTCGTTTTCAGACGCCGTCCGCTTTTACACGATTACATTCGCTTTTTACGCCATTCGCCACACATTATCGCTCGCTTTTATATTTTCGCCCTGCTTTTGCACGAAAGAAAACATGTAAAACGAACAAAACATGTAAAACAAACTCAAACAAACGAAAACGTGAAAAACGGATGAAACGATAAAACGGACAAAATATCGTAAAACGGACGAAATAGTGTAAAAATGGACTAAAACTTGCAAAAACGAACTAAACCGTACACAAAACAAACGAAAACGTGATGCAACGGATGAAAACGTAAAAAACAGTAATTTGGACAATTGCTAGGGCTGTAAACGAACCGGACGAACATGAACGGAGCCTTGTTCATGTTCATTCGTTTAATTTTAACTGAACAAATAAACGGACACGAACTCTTAAACGGACGAATTTTCTTGTTCATGTTCGTTTATTTAGCAAATTAGTTGTTCATGTTTGTTCATTAAGACATCAAACGAACATAAACGATCGAACATAAGTGAACATAGACAAACAATATAAACGTTATTAAATTATGCACAATATATTCTTGTATACGTGTTGTTTTGTTTAAATAGACAAATTTTAAAATTATACAATTAAAAGATATGATATACGAACATAAATACATAAATAAACATTAACGAACACGTAATCGGACGCTCACGAACATAAATGAAAGGACGCCACTTTAGTTCATGTTCGTTAATTTAACTAAACGAATATAAATATTGTTCATGTTCGCTCATGTAATAAATGAACGAACATAAACAAACTTTTATCAAAAGGTTTATGAAATATTCACTAAACGCTCGTGTTCTTTACATCCTTAACAATTGCCAACCAATACCCACAAACGAAAAAAGACTTCTCAAATGGAATAAAGACCACCAAACGTCACTTGGTGCCACACGTTAGTACTTAACACAACTTATTTTAGCAATGCAAACACGCTGGTTCGCTTTTGTCATATTGCGTTCCATCATGGATAAACTTGGTATAATCAAAGTCTATTGTGTTAATGGTATCTCATATTATGTGAGAAGCTTTTAACCAAATGATTGTAGGTTTGACGTTAAGTCCCGCTTAAAACATGTGAAATATGTTTATCACGAGAATATTAGTAGCCACAATTTTTACCCGTAGTATAAAGATTTATATTTAAGAACATTTTTAACTAATTTATAAACATTATATATCTATATTAAACCGCTACGTCGATGGTAATATTTTAAACATTTTTATTATTTTTATAATGTTCGGCATGCTTTGTTGGTCATTTCGAGGTATATGTTGGGTTGGTCCAAGATGTGCAACGCTTTATTTATGGATAAACTTCACCGACCCTTTATTCTACACTTTTCTATGCATCGTTTCTTCCCAACATTGGTATAATCGGATCTTGAGGTATTAATTGTTTAGCTTATTGATTTCTTTGTTGTGATGAGCTTTAATTTGTAAATTTTGTTCATCTCATGAGTTAGGATTTCGATCTAATTTTGGGCTTTTGTGAAATTAGTTGTTATTTCATCGCCCGATTGGGTATGTGATTCTTTTGTTATTGTGGTTGTTACCGTCAGGTTATTTATCACGGTTTCAAGATTAAAAAATCTCAATCTTATCTTCATACATGGCAAGCGTCTTCATCAACCTCGCACCGCCACCGTCTTCGCTACTCAAAGTGATTCATCAGGTGGTTGTGATTGTTCCAGTTTATGTTTAGCAACATGTGGGTATACTTTAATTTTGTTTAATTGATACTTTTTATTTTTTCGACTGTGGTACCAAAGAACAAGCCAATAGTGTTGCACACATCACGCCGATGGTAGTTCAAACTTTTTTTATACTTTCAATAAGTTTTGAAATTGGTCTTAGAAACCAGCTTAAACTTTTATCATGTTTAAGTTGTGAAAGTGTCGTGCTTTTGTCTTTTGAGTTTGCTTTACAATATGCGCTGTATGTTTGATGGTATTGCTTAATTGTGTGTGTTTGATAGTTCGCTTAACCGGATTTTGTTTTTGACGCAGCATATGTTCACCAATTGAAAGTGGTAGCATTCGGTATGACCATTAGCTTAAAGCAAAGACGCCAATGTGTATACCGACTATTAGCAAGTTGAATTTTGCCATTGTGTTTTAAAAGGATTTTGCTGATTATATATGATTATTGTCTTTAGGTCTTAAGTAATCGTCAGATTGCTCATCATGGAGGAATGTTGGATGTCTTTGGATTCTTTGTTGTTGTTGGTCTTCTAATTGTTGCACGCTTTGTGCTTTCCTTCTTTTTAAGACTACATAATTTAATAGATGTATGTGATACTAAAGTAGGGCTCTGTGGATTGTATATGGTTTGTCCGAAACACGTCGGCGTTAAGACTACAAAGTTAGCGTTAATTGTTGCACTTATGGAGTTTCTCTTTGAATTCTGTCATAATGGGTTTTATCTTCGATTGCTTGGTTGAAATATCTTTGGGATGAATGATGGTCGACAAAGAATTGATCAATTTTAGCTACTCCCGATATTACGAGGTAACTATTAGAACAATGACGAGAATGGCCTCGCAAGAAAATTCGCAAGAATTTTTTGGACATAGGATGACTCGTGACAAAAGCGAAATGAACCTTTTTGGCTTTGGAAGTTGACAAAATTCCATCATCGCGGTATGTTTAGGGTTGTGCGGTTTTGGTTGTTCATTGTGAATTGCTACAAGAAACGTGATCTCGTCTAAAATTGCATTGCCAAACACCCATTTGTGTTTTTTATGTGTAGTCATTACCTTGATATTCGTGATGCTAACTTAAAATATAATTTTCTTAGATTTTCAAAGAAGCCAAAAGTTCATCATCAATCTAATGTAAAAGTTGTCATGTGTACATAGTCGCATTTAGTGTATAACCAGGTTAGTGTCATGCCACAGTTTTGTTTTACGCCGAGCTAAATTATTTCTTAGATACGCTGATCCTAATCCATTGCATTTTTTTAATTGGATTTTATGTAGTAGTGAAACTGTGAAAGAGCTGTGCACATGTTAGTTGCTACTCCAGGAAGACTATTAGACGTGATTGAAAGATAAAGAGTATCACTTAAGAAGATCAAATACTTTGCTCTGGATGAGGTTGATCGAATGTCGGATACGGGTTTTGACCACAGTGCAAACGGTGGTGTTCAAATCCCACATTTTGGAGCGTGAGTGTTCTTCTTCTATCTTTTTTTGTTTCTTTTTTTTTTTTAAGTAATTTTATAGCGTTATGTCATGCAACTCCTGCTATCTTTATACATTAGCGTAACCATACGTTGTTTGCCTACCAGCTCATGCTAATTTCTGCTGCATTAACTAGGTACATCGATTATCTCTTCTAGCGATTATGTTGATCGGGGCAAGGCGCTTTGGAAACTATTTGCCTTCTGCTACCGCTAAAGGTACTATCCATGTCTTCTTGTTGTGTAGACCGTAGAAGGGTTATCGTAGTATGATTGTTAGTCTTATTAACAAACGAAACTTGCTATGACTTCAATTGGCCAAATACTTTAGGTTGAATATCCATAGTTTGGTAAACTTATTGTTAACCGAAAAATGCCAGGAATATTGCCACATACCCGTATTAACTTACAATTTTCTTATACCTATAGATACGAGTTGGCCAGTAAAAAAAATTAAAAAAACATGTATTAACAACACCTGATGCCATGGGATAATGACATTTTCTCGATGTGGCTTTACTTAAGAAAATGAAAACTTTACAAAATCTCATAGTTCACATGTCAACTAAATAAACCTTGGTCATAAATTGTTTTTTCATACTACAAGGGTTGTTAGCGATGTGAATGATAGATTGACATATCCTAATTTCATATTTGTTCTTATTTTAGGTATGTATATGCAAATTTTTGTTGACAAGTGGTCTCCTAAGTTTCTCGCCTTAGTTGCTCAAAAAATCACCATACAAAGTTTTTCCAAGAAGGATCCCAAGATAACTTTCCACCGTAAGTTTACTTGAACAATACACGGTCGTTTGGTTTTGTGTAATCTATTTACCCAAATGATTGGAAAGTGTATCTCATAGTATGATTTAAACCAAGTACACATATAAAGGATTTTCACCTTCCATTTTAACAGAACGGTGATTCATAACAAGGTTTGTCACCCAGTAATAATGACTTGTACATGCGCATACGCCGGGAGGATTGTAAGTATTATTTATTCGTCTTCATTTATCTGATAATCACATTAAACGATTATCAAAATATATGTTGTAACAAAGATACAACCACTGTCCTTGTATGTTCAACTTCCTAAACTGGCAGAAGGCATAACAGGAATGTTCACTCATTCTGTAAAAAAAATAGCGCCTTCCCGAGCTACTAGATGCTACTTTGTGAGACATAAATCTAATAAACAAAGCGATCTAGGTGTCACAAAATAGCATTTAACGGCTCAGGAATATCGTGTTTCTTTTTGTTGTTTTATAAAGCAACCACTTCTGCTTTCTACTGGTGCGTCTAACTCGCCAACTAATTTGTACCACATTATACAAAAAATCTACTATAGAACCATCGATCGCACGATTCTTTGGATGTTTAGGGTATCATTACACTTTCCACGTATAATGTGTCTAACACGATTATCCATTGTTCGACGATGCAGTTATCTTTCCAACAATACTTGTCTTACGCCAATTTTTTGGCAAAATATCTTTGATACCGAGAGACTTGGCCCATTAAAAAAAAGACACGATCTTCTTGAATGTTAAATGCTATTTTATGAGACATAAATCTCATGTAGCATGCGTGATCTATGTGTCATAAAATAGCATTTAATAGGCCACTTAAGATCGTGATCTTTTATTTTATAACACAATCGGTCATGTTATGGATATATCACAACGGTGATAATAAGGTATATTTACTTTTTGCGTCGTTGATAGCCTATTATACCATCCGATTAATTAATTTTTTAATTTAAAATAACATTCATATATGCAAATTTTAATCATCTTCTTTTCACAGGACAAGCAAAGAAAATGCAGAAAGAAAGGCATTTCAACAGAGCTATCATGAAGCAGTAAAGGGGATGTTGTTCCACAATGAATCATAAGATGCAAAGACAATAAAAGGTAAACAATGTAAACTTACTATTGGAATCACTCCTAAACTAGATTACAAGTGTTAGTAATTAATATGTAATAGTTAGCTTAATTAGGCCTTTATGTTTGTTATTATGCTAAGGCTTATGTAGAAGGCCCATAAGCCTAATAAGGAAAGGAAGGGAACTCGCATGTTGCCCTAGTTCCTTCCTATAAATACCTCATGTAAACCATCCTTAGATGGTTGGTTGTTCACTTTATTACAAAACCTACGCATATCCTTTCTTCATTCATTCGTGTGTTTGTGGTATTGTGTTCATCCGATCACTATCTTTATCTTATTTCTTCTATTGATGCTTGTGTTACATAAATGGGAACCTAACAAAGGTATCATTCGCCAAATAGTCAGTGAAACAATCTTGTTTTTGAAACATAGTGTCTACGCAGAAGTCTCGGTACTCAAATCTTTATACGCTTGAAAACTTAATTTTACACGTTATAATCCAAGATTCTTGTACTTTAAAGGTTATTTGGTGTTAAAATTTAAGTTTTGGCAAAAGTTTGAAACTTTACGTGTTTCTCATTGTTTTGAACTTGGTTTTATACGGTAGTTCGCTCACGCGTAAGGTGAGAAAGTGTGTTGGATCATCAAGTTTCACACTTTTGTGTTATTTTGTGATATTGAAGCTTTTTCATCCTAAAAATCAGGTTTCTAAACATCTTTGTGCGTAAAAATCGCCTTGGTTATTTTGGCATTTCCTACGACATAGCAAAACCCTAATCCCACGATAAGCTCCAAAAGGTTTGATCTTCGTTATTGAGTTTACTCTGTTTTCTTGCTTGGATAAGCCTCGAAAACACTTCGACTTTGGATATCTTTACATCGAATAAGTGTAAAGGATTTTGGGCAAAACCCTAGTTTTACGCCTAAGTTAACACTTACGCCGTAGAATCTTTACGCCTAAGCATTTTCTTACGCTAAGCCTTGTCTTACGATAAGAAAATCTTACGCATAAGCATTCTACTCCTAAGCTTTTAGTCTACGCATAAGCTAAGGTTTACTTAACCCTATGCGTAAGCTCTATTCTTACGCATAAATTGGTGTCTTTACGCATAAGGTTTTCTTTGCCTAAAATTGGTTTTCTACGCATAAGGACTCTTCATCTACACAGTTTCATTCGACTACAAAGATCCATTTCACAGCACAAGTTTCAAGATGTCTCAACCACCATACTCTAACTACTTCCCTCATGTGTATCCTCAACAACAACAACAACAACAACTCAATCAACAACAACAATTTTATCAACAACAACAACAATTTCAACAACAATTTCCTCAAGGAGTAATTCAACCACAAATGATTCAACCACCACCTAGTCTTCAAGTACAACCTTACACAAACTTTCACAATCAACATCCATCCAGAATACTATGAAGGAACCGTCTTGGTTTGCAAAGATGTGTGAACCTTTAAGTATCCAACAATCCATTCATGAGGTCGGCTCACTTGATAGACCCCAATGCTCACTCCCTAAACTACGATCAATGGGTGATACGGTTCTTTAGGTTTTGTGATCTAAAGAAGCCACATGGAAAGTTCTTGAAGAAGTTCATCCCGAAGGTCCATTTCGATTCCTACTATCACTGCATCTGGAGATCCAAATGCTAAACCACCAAGAGGTGATGTCACTAACATTGCAAGTCTTAGTGACCTCACCATCGATGAACTTCTACATTTTGAAGTCGATGAACTAGCAATGCAATACATCCTTTGGGATTACCCAATCCAAACCTTCAAGTGTTGATGCTCAAAAGATCGCTAAAGCAATGTGGGAGCATATTGATCTTCTCATGGAAGGCTAAAGTAATGGGGAACATATTCATCTTCTCATGGAAGGTAATCAACTAAATCAA
>CM040239.1:105804830-105993647 GCA_022545495.1 Chrysanthemum lavandulifolium | reverse complement strand
GATGAATTCGATTTTGAAATTAGGGTTTAAGGTTCATAAGATTGGGTATTTTTGATTCATAGTGAGTTAGATGTTAATACTTGGTATATAAGCTCATACAATTCTCTTGAACTACCGAATAACTTTGGTGCATAATCCATGGCTAGATTTGATACTGCGTAGAACTAGGGTTTAGTCTACGCGTAAGATATTCTACGCCATGTCGTTTATGAATGATTCATGCCATGTGTTGTTAATGAAATGAATGTATGTGCTAATTTTGATGATTTGATAATTTATTTCGAGTTGCTACACCTACCGTAATCAAGGTCATTTGATTATCTACGCATAAGGATCACCTTACTGCGTAGATTGTTATCGAAGACTTGTCTTACGGCGTAGCTTCTACGCTTAGGTTCTACAATGGACTACGCCAGATCCCGTGAAGGATATGTGGCAAAGTGACCCTGCGGCTTAAGGTCAACTTCACGGTAGCCTACGCGTAAGGTTAATATATGCCCACGCACAAGCTCTACGCATAAGATCTCCTTTTCCTACGCGTAACATTTCTTACGCGTAAGTTAGATTCTACGGCGTGGCCACGCCTAAGCATATATCATACTGTCTCGCGTATCTTTGTCAAAACTAAGCAACCACGGATTGACCTTCATGATGAATTGTTACTTGTACAAACTTGTAAATAAACTAATCATATCATCACAAATCCAAAATGTCACTAATAAACATAAATCATTTAATATGTTGTGAACCATAAGTGATAAAATAAACTTTAAAACTTAAAGTTAACTAACTCACGAAACATTTCACGACATCATTGAATTATTGAACATCTAAGTGACTTAGGACTCAGTAACAATCATTGACACCGTACATTCAATAACTAGACAATAAGACATTACATTGACTAACATTATGTCTTTCGATATGTTAGTTCTTTTGGCTAATGTTATTTCGAGATCACGACATGGTGAACAAATGAATGTGGATGCACAAATGTTCTCTCCATTCTTGATATCTATCCTCATGGCTATCCAATGAAGATTGGAAAGAATAATCTCGAGTTGACTTGACAGACTCTCACTTGCTCCGAGTCTTCATGCTTAATCGCTATTGACATTACGAGATCTCATCCATATCGAAACATGCTCACACATGCAATAGCCCCCGAGATCTATATCCAGCCTCTGAACACCATGGAAAGTGGTCAAAGGAAGGATCTGCGTGACGGTAACTCGAACCACAAACAAGTCACCATTACACCGCAGACTTAAGGGTCGCTCTCCTTATTCCTCAAGTCAACCCAACCAAACTTTATGCCACATTGTTTGAAGAGTTAACTCTCGATTCTTAATCGATATAGGTTATGATGAGGCTACAGAGTAATCACCAAGCACCTCACGTAGAGCTCGAGAGTATTCCTCGACCTTGGAGAACACTCTACATGATTATCACCAAGTCCGCTTCGTCGTGACGGTGACTATGAGCATCCTAAGCTCATAGAACCGCAAATATTTTGGGCATTTGTCAACATGAAACACATCGCTATTGAAGCTCGATTTGGATGACATGATGTCATTTCTCAACAAACTTGGCTCAAAGATTCCTACATCGGATATACCAAATTGTTGATCCGAGAGCACTTGGACTTCATCCCGACATTCCTAAGAGGCTCAATGACCCCGATAATCATGACATCTTGATGAACCTATTCGACCATCGGAATGAAGGAATCTCCTACAAAGAAACAGTAGCGGTGTTACCAGATTTCTGCTAATCGAAGATGTCGAAAGCTCAAACGTATAGCAGTGTATCACGAAGCGATGAAGACAAGGCAAAGTTGGTCATCTTGGCGAAAAATCTTACGGAACACCCGTCAGAGAACCGTAAGAGAAGTGCAGAAGTACAACAAGCTCATGCGAGTCAAAGGAAGGTTCTAAAAGGAAAGCCCTTCTATAAGGATTGTTCCGTAAAGGAAGCCGAACCTATTCCCACACTTGAACCTCAAAGACAACTCGTGGACGAGGACTCAAGAAACCGAGATGATGAAGAGGTTCATTTCTCTCGCAATCGCCACTCAAACACCGCCTCATTGACTAAACCTCCAAGTCCTCCACCGCCCAAGAAAAAGGGAAGACTCCAGCTATTGTACCTTATGATGAGAGCTCAAGAAGAGGAAGAAGCAATTGGACAAATCATACAGAAAAAGTTTCACAACGTTCGACACCTTCAAAAGGTCGAATTTGCTAAAGATCAAATGGGGGCCCTGAGGATCAAGTGGAGTTGCTTACTCTCTCCGCATCACGATGCGGTTAATCGACCCGATAAGGGATCCGTGCCACCACTCTTCTCGCAACAACAACCGCTTTGTTGAAGACACCATTATGTATGATTTGAGAGAAGCGACCGAGATAGAAAAGTCTAAGGATGGCGAGGATGATTATACAAAGTTTCTTCTAGGCAGTCCAACACACTCAAAGGAGAAAACCTCGGAAACTCCTAAGGACATGAAGTCTCCTCATGTCTCCTCATCATCGGACTCTTCGTCCACTCATCACCACCACCATCAACAAAATCAACGGATCATCATCCAAATCGATTGAAGAAACCACCAAAGTCTTGGATCTCTCTGGTCTCATAAAAGGATTGTAAAGGCGTCCAACAAATCGAAAGAAGGACGAATTTACGTAAAATGAATTGGTTTCACGACCAAATTCGGTCCTTAAATGATGAGATAGACAAGATGGAGGAAGAAAGGAAATTTGTTCGTATCGTTCATGAAGAGTCATCGAAAGGAGGAACCGAATGAAATGATTGAAGGTTACACTCAAAAGTATCTTCGAGATCTCATTCCAAAAGTCCAAAAGGAACCGGAGACGCCGCAAGAGATCAAACCCACAAGTTTCTTCTCGACCTCGTCCCAGGGTGACAAAAGTATTCTCGGACAACTCACTCTAACATCGTCGCATTGGTCAAACATACAATGGGCAAAGAAGTCGACCTCTGAACTGAAAGTTAATAGCTAAACTTGTGATGCAAATGTCAAAGAGATCTCGGGCGTTTACTTGGAAGAAGCAAAATTTTTCGAATCCTACTTGACTATCAACTCGGATCATCATGCAAGGAGTCGGCCACCAATCCAAACGACCAAGAGATGACGATGATAAGGATAAGGATTCTCGCACCCAAACGTCAGCGACTGGTCAATCTACTTCTATGCCACCTCCACATCGGACTTCTTCACAACAAAAGTCTTCTCACCACGGTCTTCAACTCGATAAACCTCGGGGCGATTCCGAGTTACCACCGTGACTCACAAAGCCGGTGATCACTTTGTATCTGGTGGTGGCGATGAAGAGGTCCCCGAGCCCCAACAACAACCCTCCTCTCCCAAACAAGTGAAGAAACCCGAATCATCATCAAGGCCTTAAAGCAAGAAAAAGACGACTCGACCTGATGTCGCCTCTTGGCTTGATGACGATACAACCGCAGATTTGAATGGTTCTCCACTCTTGTTAACGAAACCCCCACCTCAAGAAGGTCAAGAATCGTGAGCGGTAGTACCGGAGCATGCTAAAATCTTGCGAGAACGATTCCGTGTGAAGAAGATGAAATCAGAGTTGAAGCGCATCAAAAATGAAGCATTCCTTCATTGAAAAATAGCTCGGAAAGTGCAATCGAGGTTGAATATCACCTGAAAACATTGCTCGAGCCATGTCTAACAACATGGATTGGCTCAACCCAAGCAACATCGACTTCACCAAAAGGAACAACCCTCCATACTACACCGACCGACCAAACCTCTACCAACAATCGGCCAACCGAAGAACCAAGGATTCCTTTCAGACACTTCTTCAACAAAGACTCGGACTTTCTTCTCCATGGTGGCGATGGTTCACGAAAATACGCTACATCATTGACTCTTCCATTCCCAGCGCTTGTTACTCAAACCGCATAGCTATCGAGGAACGTAACTCACTTGTTTTCGACAACGCAAGCATATGACCAAGATGCATTGTATGGGATTCACCATTGGCACGAACGTCAAGAATCTACTACTGATCGCTGGTTCGAAGTCTCAACATGAAGTGTATAGCTCTAAGGACATCGCGCCATCAAACACATTGACCTCAAGTCTAAATGGGACTACACATTCTTGAAGAATATCATAGTCAAACGACAAGATGAACAGACTATGAATTCTCGTGTCGACTTTGAGAACTTGTCACCAACGACATCGAAGACATGTACCTTGCCAAAGCATTGTGGTCGTATGAGACACCTCGATCAAATTCAACGTGAATTTATCAAGTCGGTTCTCATCTTCATTAGACGATTGTGATCAAAGAACGTGTCGAAGATATCCGGATGGTCATTGAATCATATCGTAAACGTAAACTTCACTCCACCACGCCTGATCTTCCCGACATCAACCACTCACACAACTCATTCGGTGGTTTACCGCACGAACTTCAAGAAATTGCTTAATGGCGTGCGATGAGCTCCACAAATTCGGGATCATACCACAAGATGGTTAGAGATGGATTGGCGTGCGATTGAAGGATATACGTCCGAAGGTTAAGGAACTAAGTCACCGGAACTCTCGTGATGTGGAGGAATGAGGCGGATCATCACTATGATTGATGAACGGTTGTTGAAGGATCGCCTGACGCACAGAGAGCTATGTTGGTGGTAGACCGTGATAAACATCACCGACTTTCAACGCCTGCGGCGCACTCCCGGGAACATCACCGCACTTCCCGGTACCCGCAATTGGTTTCCTTCAAATGATTTTGGATGAATGATCTTATATGTATGGCTTGCACACATAACGATGTACAACCCGAATTGTCAAGAAAGGACCACGTAGTACGCCTCGATTGCCACAATCCTTATATAAGGAGCAAAGTTTTATTTTTGAGTAAAACCTATCAAACCTTTCATTTTTTCAAGGTTTTGCTCAAAAGACAAGTACTTCAATATGATTTCAAAACCTCAACCGCTTATATCACTAGTCGAGGGACGACTTGATGAAAACTTTGTTCACAAATTGTTCACAGTGGTCACTCTTCCCGCAACACTCAAAATGGTCATATTTATTCTCGAAATGTTTCAAAAATAACATCTTATATGCCATTTTGAGGGGAGAAAATCAGTGTGATAAGAAATATGTTTTGTAAAGCAACATGTGCAAGCCCACTCGCTTTCTCGTGTGCAAAGACTTAACCAATGAATTGACGATCCTTAACATGCGCAACTCGAAAAGACTTGTCCTGGACGGTAATAATTTCAAGCTAGTTCGCTAGTGATGTAAACGTGTCTCGCAGGACTTGTCTCGAGTAGAAAGTACCATTCGAGAAACTTTTGGTAGACATGAACTCGACGGTTTGACAACCTCCCAAGGTTTGTCTACACCTTGAGTAGTTATTAGAGCTAATTGTCACCTAAAAGTCGACAATGTAACTCTTTAACTATTCAACGAACCGTGTCTCATGGGAGATTGTCTATCTTTAGTGGATCAATTCAAAAGTGCGCTCTTTCCTCACCGTGCGCTTAACCATTAAAACTATTAAGCACATGTGGAGGGGTATTTATGAAAAACTTATCTCTCGCGATGGTTCAAACATGTTTTCATCTGAAACCCTTGAGAGATATTTTTACTTACAAGGGTTTAAATGGCAAACATAGGTCGATCATGGAGTTATAAGGTGACTAAGGTTAGGAATAACTGCCCCATGATCCGCCAGAGCGGAGGGATCTACACAAGGACACTACCATTAGTTAGTGTTAGAAGTCCTTAGGAAAGATTGTAAAAGGAGAAATGAGAATCGGAGAAAGAAGGAGTTGAAGAATCAAAAGAAATGTAAAGAAAAGGGTGAAAAGAAATAGCCCTCCGATTATTCAACTTAGGCGAGACATCGGGTTCAATTCATATACTCTTTGGTTGTCACCAGGACACCGGTATTGAAGATTAAAAGTCGTCATGGACCCGGTGACGATGCACTAAACCTTCTTAGCCACTCAAGTTTCTCTCACGAGCTTGTTTCATTCTCAGTGGAACCCTACATAAACTATTGGCTTTCTCTTAGAGATCGCTGGTATTGAAGAAGAGACCCTCCCTAGTCTCCTCGCCAGAAAACCAAAACGCACTATTGAGTCTAGAGCCACGAGATTCATCAAAAGATCTCTTAGGAACACTTGACATTTTAATCACTTGTTGATCAACAATAAGGTCTTCATGATTCATGGTTCATATCGAGTCCTTCATGATCTTAGCAACTGTCGAGAACATTTATGAGAGGTTCACTCGATCCTCAATGATTGAATGGAAACTCCCGCCGAGGTCAACATCAATGCCCACGACAAAGAAGTCGCTCGGTAACTCCCCGGATTACGCGAGTGTGTCTCAAACGATCTACATCGTGGAGGTGATGCTTGATTGTACCAATCGACCATCTCGAATCAGATGTACTTCGCACATCGCGTTATCTCACTTGGGACTCGAGCTCGAGAACGGCCTTTGTAAGAATTAGAGTTGTGTTTTCACACTATCATAACACTCTCAAGTTCAAACTTGTAAAGTCTTGAAACCGCTTATTTCTAACCGCTTGCAATGTTTTCTTCTTATGGAAGCTCCGGGCCGGGATGATCGTGTCGATTCTTCTCATGCTCACGCCAACATCATCACTAATGGAAGTTCTATTCAAAAGCAACACAACCGTCGAATGATTCTTCGTCTAATCAAAGAATCTACAAAGTCAAAGACTTAAAGAACTTCATCAAGATAGATTTCCACCGTAGGCGTGTGAGCATGTTGAAGAATGACGTGGAGACATTGGAGCGTGACGGACACGAGATGATCGATGCGCATAACAACATACTATCACTTTCACCACAAAGAACAAATGATCAAAGAACAAAGTTAAAGATAACGTCGAAGCTTAACCGCTCAAAGATAACTATCTCTACACCGGGAGATTGTTTGAATCAAGGCAATTCTCTCACAAGAAAGAAGAATGCCAGAAGACGTCACACTACTATTACATCAACGCTTTCACCGCTTACATTCATATATACTTGAGGGGAGATTGTTGAATCACTCCTAAACTCAGTATTTCAAGTATTTATATTTCATATGTAATAGGTAGCTTTGTTATAGCCTTTATGTTTGTTTAAGGTCCAAATGTAGTAGGCGCCCATAAGTTTCGGGCCCAAGCCCAATAAGGAATAGGGAAGGAGAGGAGTGTTGCCCTAGCTCGCTCGCCTATAAATACTTTGTATTAACCTTCATTCAAGGTTGGTTGTTCGTTATTCTCTTCACTACACTCTACGATAACCGGTCAAGTATTCTTGTGTGTGTGTTTGGCTTACTTGTTCAATCGCCTTATCTCTTTCTAAATAAGCTTGTGTTGTAAAACTTGTGACTAACAGAAAAAACAATTGGGCTAATAGGAGAGCTTGATTTCGTCACGTAAGCAAAATTGTGTGATATGAATGGTTAATAAAAGTCAAAATTAAATTGATTTTGTCAAACTTTAATAAATTTGATGGAGAAATTTGGTTGATAAAAAAAACACGTAAAAATATATGTGTCAAAAATTTGTGAAAACAAAAACTTAAAAAAAAAAGGTAATTAATAAAACTTTAGTGGTTGAATTTTTAAAAATTATATAACGTTAAGTGTAATATTATAAGTCTATGTTTTTAATAACTTTGGATTATAAACAAATACCCCCATATACTTTATTCCCTTTATACTTTATATTTTAAAAATACAATATATATGTTGTTTTAAAATAACAAAATATAAATTTGCATAAGATTATAAGTATCAATTTTTTTACTATATAAATTCAATAAGGACTCATTTATTTCATTTTTAAAAGTTTAACATTTGTGGACACGAGTTTACATTTTAAATACGGCTAAATTATCAAAACGGATATAATTATCAAATTGTAAGACGGTTACTTTAATATAAAATAAACATACGTGATTGTCTTATAACAACGACTCATGAATTCTTATTTGATAAGGATATCTACAAAACATTTTTAAAAAACTTTAAGGAGTATACTTTAACTTTATCAACGATCGTTGTGTGCTATTAAACTTGCATCATATGTACAACATAATATCAGTAGTGAAATTTAAATAACAACATCAACATCTTTTTCATTTAAATAAAATTAAATATTGAGTTACCTAACGTAAACTTTTACAAATATTTTACCAAATTTAATGGATATTAATACATAATGAAAAACTCATGATAAGTATTAGTTGTCTTATATCACAATTTTCATCGGCAAATTCTTATATGTGTATGTCCGAAAATTATCGCAAACGGGATATAATTATCAAATCAGAAGACGAAGTTCTTTAATATAAAAATAAATATTCGTGATCAGATTTATAACAATGGTCCATATAATTCTATTTAATAAGGATATCTAGAAAAACATTTTTAAAAACTTTAAGGAGTATACTTTAACTTTATCAACGCTCATTATGTGCTATTAAACTTGCATCATGTGTACAACATAATATCAGTAGTGGAATTTAAATAACAAAATCAACATCTTTGTAAGCTAAATAAAGTTAAATCTTGAGTTATCAAACATAAATTTTTACAAATATTTTACCAAATTCTAATGGATATTAATGCATAATGAAAAACTTGTGCAAAAGTATTAGTTGTACTTATATCACAATTTTCATCAAGAAATTCTTATATGTGTATATCCGAAAATTACGCAAATGGGGATATAATTATCAAATCAGTAAGACGGTTACTTTAATATAAAATAAACATACGTGATCAGACTTATAACAACGACTCATGTAATTCCTATTTAATAAGGATATCTAGAAAAACATTTTTAAAAGCTTTAAGGAGTATATTTTAACTTTATCAACGCTCATTATGTGTTATTAAACTTGCATCATGTGTACAACATAATATCAGTAGTGAAATATAAATAACAAAATCAACATCTTTGTCAATTAAATAAAATTAAATCTTGAGTTCTTTAACATAAACTTTTACAAATATTTTACCAAATTATAATGGATATTAATGCATAATGAAAACTCGCATGCGATAAGTATAACAGACTTATATCACAATTTTCACGAAAGAAATTTTATACGCAGATATCCGAACTAAAACGTTAAAATAAATTTAATTTATGTAAACTTTACATGCGTCTAAACCTATAACTATATAATTATATTTAATTATCTTTAAGACAATATTCAAGATTAATACGTAATAATTTTTTAATCAAAATCTGTGCGTCACGGTATTATATGACTACGTAATATATTATTAGGTGATTAATTTGAAAGTGCAAGTGTGCAACAAATGAAATGATGTTATTATTATCTTGTAAAACCCTGGGCCGACATTTGGGCCACAAGGTAGCACCGGGCCCTGTGATCGTTACTTTGAAATAAAATGCCGGCAAACATTATTTCGTGGTAGTGGTTTTTCGTACTGTCTTTATGTCTTATCCTTTTTGAATTTTTATGCATTAATTCACCCTCAATTTCACACGTGGTATTCACAAGATAATGGAATATACTTATTCCATTTCTATTTTACGACGAGCAGGATCGAATAAGAAGAATAATAAAATAAGAAGGATGAAGAACCACAACCACTCATTCTGACGCACCTACAAAATGGATCGATCTTCATTCAAATTTTCCTCTCATATTAAAACGCGCTGTAATTACTTCTACCCTTCTTTTTAATTATTCTTCTTATTGGATCCCTTCCCTTACGCATAAGTAAAGTTTTGGTCCATTTGAGTTGCAATATTCGAGTTTAAAATCATAACATATCAAACGATCAGAAATTTTCATTTGCTTACCTTTATTTTGGTGCTTACTAAAGGACAAATCACTACCATCCATCTAGATTAATTTAATGGTGGAGATTAACCTAAAATTTAATAGATAAACCCAAGTCATGTTTTTTCTTGTCTTTTTTTTTTATTCATTTTTTTTTGTCTTTCTCTTTTAATTCACGTTTTTTTTTTTTTTTTTTTTTTTTTTTTTTTTTTTTTTTTTAAGTTCACGTTATTCACGGTTTTTTAATTCGCTTTATTTTCGCTTTCATCGTTTTTCTGCTTTCACACGTTTTATCCGCTTTCATCGCCGCCGCTTTCATCGCTTTCGCTTTCACGCTTGCTTTTACGCTTTCATCGTTTCGTCCATTTTCATACATATTCGCCCATTTTCTTACGTTTTTGTTCATTATTCGTCCATTTTCGTCTGCTTTCATACATTTTCGCCTCGCTTTCATACTCGCTTACGCTTTCACACGCTTTCATCCATTTTCATACATATTCGCCCATTTTTACGTTTCGCTCGCTTCATCCGCTTTTAAATGTTTTCATATCGCTTATGAATATCACAGTGATATTATGTGATATTCGAGATGATCACAAGCAATATTTCGTGATATTCGTAATATAACTTGTGATATTCTAAATATCATGTCGTGATTTTCAACTAATATTTTGTAACATCAAATCACAATCGATATTCGAATATCACAAAGTGATATCCGTAAAATCAAAATGATATTCATATTATCACAAAGTGATATTCGTAATATCACTAATATATTATTTGAATAGCAACTATATAGTTTGTGGATAATTGTTTAGTCTTATTTTATTTGCTTATGTGATTTGGCTTATGTTTCATGTTTAATTTGCTTATTTTGAAACTTATAAAAATATGTAAGTTTATATTTACCACGATAAAAGAGAAATGGTCAAATTTTGGTTTAGAGTTCTTATATTCATCCGCTTTCACACGCTTTAATGGGTTTTAAATGTTTTTGGTCGTTTATACGTATATCAATATCATGAGTGACGTTCTCGCGATATCACAAGTGATATTCGAGTATCACAATAATATTCTCAATATCACAGTGATATTCGCGATATCCGTATGATCGACAAGTGATATTACGTGATTTTAAGATATTACAGTGATTTTCAACTAACGTTTTGTAACATGAAAATCACAAGTGATATTCGTAATACCACAAAGTGATATCAGAAATCACAGTGATATTCATAATATCACAGTGATATTCTCGAATATCACTTTGTGGTATTCGTAAAATCACAGTGAGATATTCCAATATCACTTGTGATAGTCGAAACGTAAAGAAACCGGAAAACGTAGAAAATAGGCGAATACGTGTAAAACGATGAAAGCGTAAACACGCTTTGAAAATGGATGAACGATGAAAAATTGACGAAACGAAAGAAAACTTATGAAACGGACGGCGTATAAAACGGACGGCATATGAAATGTATGAAAACGGACAAAAACGTATGAAAACGGACGAAACGTATGAAAATAGACGAAAACAAAGAAAAAACGAGAATGAAAAAAAAAAAACGTGAATTATTAAAAAACTCGAATTAAAAAACGTGAATTAAATAAAAACGTTAATTTAAAAATAAAAATAAAAGACAAAAAATATGTGAATAAAAAGAAAGATAAAAGACAAGAAAAAATACTGACTTGTGCTACTCTTTAAATCTTAGGTTAATCCCCACCATTAGATCAAACTGATGAATTGTAAGGATTTGTCGCTTCTAGAACATTAATTCATGGGTAAGAAACAAAGTCTTCATCAAACGATAATGAATTTGGTATAGTTACCCATCATAGAATAGTGACTCTAAACTTTCCTCTTTGTCTTCTACCATAAAAGAAAGGTGTTGATATCATATCATATTTTTTACGATACATTACATTTATCGTTCTGATGTTATACAATATGTATTACAGTGTTGTATATTGTGATGTATACATCAAAATAGATAGTGTGCGTATCAACCACATAAAAAAGTGTTAACTAAGAAAAAAAGTGTTAGTTAATTACTAGTTATATACATGTTGTGATCTTGTTACAAGCCTTGTGGGCTACCAAACCGGCCTACCACGTGCCAAGGGAAGAACTAAAATCTATTAATAGGTGAGCAAGTTTGAATATGTAACTGATACTAGGGATGATAACGGAGCGGGGAATGTCGGGGATTGTTTTTACAATCTTCATCCATGTTTTCACTTTCCATTCTCATCCCCGTCCTCATCCTCTTCGGGGAATTGCTTTACATCCCCATTCCCGCCCCCAATGGGGATCGGGGATCCCCGTGAGGATTCGAGGATTTTCAATCCTTATGAACTAACATAAATTTTCCACCAACTCATCGAAAATATAAAGAATTTTAACTTATAAAGTGTTTCAAGAAATGTACAGACATCACACATAATCGATTCATTATTATTTCAATTCAACTTTAAAGATCCTCAACATCAGAACATCACATATAATATAAAGACAATATGTAACATGTGTCTATTCGGACAAAATAATAAGTAATATGTAATGGTCTTATCTTCTAATTATAAAGGATTGATTCTATAAATATCATATATGCGTATAAATATACATGTCAATACTCATAAACATATATCATACACATATACAAGTTAATCGAGTATGGATATAACATACAAATTCTAAATACTTATGCACTAGAAATATCGGAGTCGGGGTCGGGGATTTATGTTATCCCCATCTCCGCCCTATCTCCGGTTTCATATTTTGGAGATTCCCCATCCCCGGTCAACTCGGCAATTCCCTAGTCAAAATCGAGTTTGAGGATCAGGTCCCCATCGAAAACGAATTTTTTTACCGTCCCTAACTGACACACTTGTTAGGATCACTACAGCCTAAGATATCATCAGGTCCAATATATAAGTTTGATTATTGTTTTATTTTTTAAAATCAATTGGCAATAAAATGAGTGGTTCAAGAGCTTATATGTTAGCGTTGAGATTATCTTTTTACCGTTATAAGATTTGGTTTGCACACTTAACAATAATGCTTGGTTTGTGGCACTATATCTCTTCGGTTAAAGATCTCTGTAACATGTATATAGTTGAGGTTAAGTTGTACAACTTTTAGACTTGAGGATATGGGACAGTGTTACTATTTTACTATAATGGTGTTTTTGTTTTGTTTCTTTGACGTAGAAGGAAAGTGAATAAAATATTATCAAGGTTAAATAAAATTAGAAAGGATTTTAAAGACTTAAAGTTAAAGTTTATTATAAATGAATGCTTAAACAATGAACCCAAAAGAAGAGATCTAGTGAGAAGAGAAAATAGAATGAGAAGGGTGAGAAATTCTTACACACATTTCAAACGAAAAAAATTTTGAGACGATCATACTTTTGAGGTCATCCGAAATGCTGATTGTAATTTCTTCTTATTCTTCCTCATTTCAACTTTATTTCTCGTTCGATCCTCACTTCGTGACGTAAACCATATATTTATAGAGAATAAATCTTGAGAAAAAGTCATATGTACATGATAAAACCGACTTAAACATAAAAGGAAAATTCAGCTTTCGAAGCCTCTACGCCCTAACAAGGTATCTTTATTCGAGAGCTCTACGGCGTAACAAGAAACATTTCTTTACGTCGTAGAGAAAAACTAAGGTAAAGAAATTAAAAGTCGTAGCTTCTACGCCGTAACAAAAAACAAGGTGTTACGCCGTAGAAAAAACAGGATAATGTGTTCTTGATTCGAGTCCTTTTGTCGTGATTAAATCGCTCCATGTACTCCTCAGTTAACTCTTCGATCTTGTCCTCGTCAATCCTCCCATCCATCTTTGCCAGCTAGTCAGTTAAGGGGTGTTTGGTTTATAATGAGGAATGACTATGGGTGTTAGATTGAGAATGGCTTTATAAACCCATTAGCTTTGGTGGGTTTAGAGAATTGCTAATTTTGAGGATTTGTTACCCATTTTCATCTATCAAACCCATTAGCCAAACAACGAAAAAGAAAGTCATTCCTTGATACCCATACCTTTAAACCATACGCCCCTTTAGTTGTGTTTAGTTTATATATGTCACTTATAACACATACCGTGATGATTTTATAAAAAAGTAAATATTAAACTAATTGAGATTTATTTAATTTATTCGCACCTAACTTTTACATTATGCTCTTAATTCTAGATTTGAAGGAGAAAGAAAAAAAAATGAATGTTTGTGTTTTTTATTTATTTATTTATTTTTTTAAAAAAGAAAAGGAAGTTAAGAGGAAATTAAAAGAAACTTTTAAAAAAATGTTCATTCTATTTTTGGAAAGAAATGAAAAGGAAACATAAATATGCTATGTGTAAAGATTAATACAGCTTTTTAAAACATTTTGGCACTAATAATTAAAAGACATACATATAATTTAAACAAATTATTTATTTATTTATTTTTTTTCGATTCAAAACTTGAGTCATGTTTTTTTTTTTTTTTTTTTTTTTTTTTTTTTTAAGAACATATGAAACAACACTTCTTTTACCTTTTTATTTCCTTTTATTTTATTATTATTTTTTTAACTTGAGAACAATAAGGATAAATGGTTTCTCTACATATTATACCTATAGATATTGGGTGTCTCTGGTACATAGATAGTTATTAACGAAGCTTTCATTTTTATTTTATTTTTTTCAGTTTTCAAAATTCAAAAGGGAAATGTTAATAGAAATATTCAAATATTACTCCATTAAGAAGGTTTGACTTCACATCAACACTATCACTTTAGTTAGAATGTAAAATCTAGTCGATTTAATGTCACGATAACTAATTAGATATGCTTTAGTTCGAAGCAACAAATTAATAAGTTCATTTGTTTTGTTACTCAAATCAACTTGTTTTAGTCTTAATTTTCTTTGTTTTGACTCAAAGCTAACCCCAATTGAGGAATATAAGTATGAATTACTCACTTACCCTAAATGCATAGGATATGTTTGCAGACGTAGTGGTGTTGAATCGAAGAGAAAGTTGTAAATGAAAATTATAAAAATAAATTATTTTTATAAGTTACATGAAGCAGTATTCGGTTTTCAAAGATTATGATATTTTTTTTCTTTAATAATTTCTCATATGTTTTGTCTGTCAAGTAAAACTTATATATTTTAAGCAACTTATCTTTTTAAAAAATAAGCATAATATTTCAATAATTTCGTGTGACAAATACACTCATAGATAAGGTGTTTTTTTTTTTTTTTTTTTTTTTTTTTTTACTATACCCATTGTTAAGTTGATAAAATAACTCTAGATTTTATTGTAGCACTAGATAAAGATAAAAGATACGCATATTCAAAATTTTACTACTATACCATCATTACGTCAGTTTTTACACGAGGGATCAAGATCCTCTCAAGTTGCATAACACAACTTGAGTCAAGTTAGATGATTGTGAGCCTTAGAAGAAAAAGTCTTGCCTAACTGAAATGGTGGATGAAAGATTATTACTAGTAAATAAGTGACATAATTTATATTTATTTTTCCTTTTGGCTGTTTGTTATCTTGCCCTAATATCCTATATTTTATTTTTGTTTTTTTCTTATCGTGTGAGAGTCTTAAACAAAATGTTGGTGGACATAAGACGTTAATCACTGAGGTAGATTAATGATCTTCAATTTAATAAGGTTTACAATAACAACTTACATGCAATTTTAACAATAATTTGTCTAATTTCGTTCAAACACTCACAAGTGCTTATCAAGCACAATAAACTACGGAGCATAAATTGTTTGAATAAGCAAAAAGGTTGCAAAAGAGCCGAGCTCAAGTTCAACAAGGTAATTTAGCTCAATAAGGCTTTAAGATGTCGTATATTAGTACTTGAATTCCACACGAGCCTGGTTTGGAAAGTCGGTTATGTATCTAAATATTATATTAGGCAACAAAACATTTCCATAAGTTAAAACCAATTTTAGTAATATCGCGGTTTAACAAAAGGTTGTCAAGATGGAAGATTAACTCGTTATCTATAGGAGGGCGTTCCATGTTGATTAAATATGTTCTTGGTTCACTTGGCATATATTACTTGTCCTTGTTCGTTATGCTGGTATCCATAGCTAAGAAGCTAGAAAGAATTCGTTCCAGGTTTATTTGGGGTGCTAGTGAAGACGTGAACAAAATCTCTTGGATTAAATGGGACTTAGTGTTGGCCTCTCATGATCATGGATGGCTTGACATTGGTAGTCTTGGTTTTAATATTGCTTTGATTCTTAAATGGTGGTGGAGGTTTGTTAATAATGAATCGATATTGTGGGTTCGGGTCATCAAGAGTATCTATGGTAATCAAGGTGGTTTTGACCATGACCATCTTCGGGTTTCTGGTCCTCCGCCGTGGGCAAGACTCTTATCTTTGATCTCTAGATTAAAGGGCGAAAACATAGTTGGCCAAGACACCCTTCAAAGAAAAATTGGAGACGGATCATCCACTAAATTCTGGCACGATTGTTGGTTAGACGGTATAACTTTGCCTACTCAGTACCCTCGACTTTATTCTTTGGTGACTCATAAAGATTGCTTTGTTTCAGAAAAGTGGAACTCAGGTGATGGTTGGATTTGGAGTTGGCGTAGGCAAGTTAGAGGTGGAATGGAGCAATCTCAATTTCAAGATCTAATGGAATGGCTTCAAAGTTTCTCATGTTCGGGCAATGTTGATTCTTGGATTTGGAACCCGGATCCAAGTGGTGATTTTACAGTTAAATATACTCGAAGATGGCTTGACAACATTATCCTTCCAACGAATGTCTCGGTGACTCGAAGGAATCCTTTTGTCCCTGGAAAAGTGAACATTTTCTGTTGGCGAATGTTTCTCAATAGAATTCCTACTCGTTTGAACCTTGTTGCTCGTGACATTGACATCTCGGATGTTTTATGCCCAAATTGTGGTATCGATCAAGAAGACACTACCCATCTTTTTCTAAAATGCGACGTAGCTTCAGACATATGGAGAGCAATTTTTGCTTGGCTTGGGTATGTTCCTCTGGATTTGTTCTCGAAAATGACCTTTTCCTTTGGATTGATTACAGCCATATGGTGGCTAAGAAGAAGAAGGGTTTTGAAGCTATATGTCTCATTACATGTTGGTACATTTGTAGATTTCGGAATGCTAACATCTTTCAAAATGGTCACCTGCGAAAAGATGAAATAAGTGATTCGATAAAGGAAATTTCATTTTTATTGATTTGTAATCGTAGTAGAAAATTTGGTTCTAATTGGACCACATGGCTTATAGAACCTATTTAACGGGTTGTATTAATATCTAGCATCTGGTAGTGTCTCTCTCTTTTTATTGAAGTTAGCCGTTTCAAAAAAAAAAGAAAAAAAAAACCCTCATATAACAATAACATCATTTACAAATATTGGTTAGAAATCTTAAAGATACCAATAATTGATTCTTATCTCTTACACTCGCATATTGTTCTTATGTTATTGCTATGGGATGTTGAACTCCTACACTCAACATGTCGTTCTTATGTTATTGCTATGGGAGCATGTACAACTGTAGGGGATGTTCAGTACCGATTCTTATAGTACTATAGGAATGGTAATCGAGTCGTGTTCAAGTTGACCTATTCGGATCGTGGGTTGGCGGGTTAGTATAACCTCTACCCAAACACGACCCCGTTTATTAATCGTGTCAAGAAAATCAACCCCAACCCAAACATGTCAAGAAAATCAACATGACCCGTTTATTAATTGTGACTCGTTTAACCAATTTAAGTAAATATTTCAAGCGGCGAAAAAGGTTGGTAGTTTGTCGATATAACAAGTTTAAATCCAAAAATGATATATGTAACATACAAATAACTACACAACAATTTCAATGATATGAGTTATAATCTTAATTCATTGTATTTATTAATATGAATTTAATCCAAATCCAACAAAAAATCAAAGTTATATATTTTTTAAAGGCTTATATAATTAAACGAGTTCATTGATTGACATGTTTAATACTTACTCAGCCCAAACACGACCCGTTTATTAAACAAGTTAGACGGGTTGACCTGTTTCTGACCCAAACATGTTTATCCTCAACCCAAACATGTTTAACTTCATGTCGGGTTCGTGTCATTTATCGTGCCGTGTCGAGAATTGCCACTCCTATATTACTGTTTGTGGAGTCGATAAGAGCATTTAGTATGTCAAGTTATAGGGTAAGTTATAGTCCTACAACCCAGCCATGTGGCTTTGACACCACACCCTCATCGCGTTATAGGGCCCCGCGCCAAGTTTACCAGCAGAGTTATAACACCTTTTTTTTGGTAAAAGTGTAGGTCAGAGGGTGTCCTATAAATTGAGTAATAGATGAAGGGTGTTTTGAGGTTAAGTTATATATTCGGAGTTATAAAGGAAAAGTGTTGAGGGGACAACACTTTTTACTATAAAATGAGCCATATGGCTTATGGACACCTAGTATTCTTAGATTTTATAAAAATCGCATGTATGTATATAACTTTATCTTATACCATCTATAAATTCATCTTCGATTTGAACAAGATCAAACCAGACTTAGGTCGTGTTTGTTTTTTAAAAAGAGGCTCTTAATGTGACACACGGTAATTTTTCACTTATTATTAAATAATAAATGGTAATTTATTATCACTAAGCATGTTACATTAAGCATACATTAGCTTGCTGAACATTTTGAGTGGATAACTCATACATTGTAGCATACTGTATAACCTTTTGCATAGTAATTTAATTAGAGAATTGTGATATTCTTGTCCTGAAATTCTCTTATGACTAAAATTGTAAGACGAGAGGTTATCTCGTTTTCCACTGAGACCGTCACCGCACGCATACCGACACTATGATAAGGACAAAATAAACATATGATAAATACCCGGAATAGAAAATATCACCAATATAACACCATTTCAGAAACGTGTTCATAAGGCGTTTCAGTATAAAAAGTATCAAATTATAATACAAATCTTAGTTTACTTACAACATTTAGCAATTAAAACTTACCTCAAAAATTAAAATTATACAAATTACTTAAGAAAATAAAAATCCTATCCATCTACTCTTGTTTTAACCGCCCCCCTCCCCCCTCTACTTTTATTTTATCATTTTCTGTTTACTTACTCTTCCCCACGCCTTTCTCTTACAAGGAGATAACAACAAAATTCCTTCTTCCCAAAAGTTCCATCTTTTCCTGCTACTCTACCCTTCGACTAGGTCAATGCACCCAAAAAGGGAGATTGATAAAAATGGAACCTGCAAGAGATCCTTTCATCCTCACTCCTACATACAAGGTAAATTGGTGAATGTCTTTGTATCTCCTTTTGCTACTATTGTCCACGCCGCCCAAGCCAAAAAGACAAGCCACCCCCAAGAATCTATGAAGCTATACTATCTTTCCTTTATTCACACAAGCTTTGTCGTTTCACCCTACATCATTCCCAGATGTCAACGAGGAGGGAGAAGGTTTGAGAGTGAGTTTTGCTGAAAGTAGATACTCCTCATCTCCCAAGATTGGAAAGCCTAGTCAAAAACTACTCCTCATCTTTTCCTTTTATTTTCTGTCGAGGCAACCCAAGGAGTATCACACTCCAAATCTCACCACAAAGGATAAGAAAACTTAGGATCATTGGAAGACTTTACTGGGTGTTGGTTCGGATCGATTGGTTTGTTTGTGGTGTTAGATTTTCGGTCGGCCTCGACTCATTGTCATCACACTTCTTTTGTAAGAATTGATTTCAACCCTATACTTTGTTAAATCCATAAACTTGTTGATTATGAAATTGATAAATTCGATTACTTTTGTTGTTGCTAAGTCTTATTCTATGAAAGTGGTGATGTGAATGTATTTCTTTCTTTTGTCGATCAAGTGCACACAAAGAGTTAGAAATTTTGTTTCGGATTGTTGTGATATCATGGTGTAGTTAGGTGCGCATCATGATGAAGAGATTATCTAGTGTTATTCTTTTATTGGTCCTTATTGGTGAAGTTAAAGTAGTCAAAAACCCACTGTGGTTATCGCCACAGTGGTGATGTTTAAAAACGTAAGTGAAAGGTTGGTATCGGTGTTGATGGATTTCGACCTTAGGACTCATGTGTAGGAAGCGTTTTGGTTGTAAAAGAATCTTATCATCTATGCACTTTTCATTTTCTATCTCGGATAGGAGCACTTGACTCGTGTGTTGTCCGTTTTGAAAGCTTTCCCACATAAAGTACCATTTATAAACTCCCTCCCAACTCCCAATTTATGTCTAGGAATTTTTCCTGTGGTCGTATAACTAGTAGTCAATTTGTAAGTAGAGATCGAGGATCATTGTAGTAATGGTCAAGTCGAGTTATGAGGGGCGAAGGGTTGTCGACCAGTCACGAGACTCGAGACAGAAATGTAGTAGACACGTAGGTGTTGAACCTGGAACCCTCGACCATTTTCTTGTGTCTAAGTCGTGCTACAAATTCTTTTGGTGCAAGTAATTCTCTCGTCAAAAATTGTAGCAAACCTTTCTAATGCATTGGGCCACAGCCCAGATTTACCTTCCAAGAAAATCTCTTCCTAAAACCATCAATTGGTCGAGCCCTTTCTTATACATATCCCACTTCAAGCCTAAGCCCAAGCCTAGTACCCGTGACGCCGGGCCACAACCCACTGTGGCTTTGGGGTGTTCGTTTAGATTATATAAGCAAATCAACCAAATAAGACTCGAAATGTATACTCGGAAGTCAAATAAAACTAAACTCGTTTCCCGCATATTTATAACCTTCCACTTCGATATATATATATACCGTCAAGTAAACAAGTGTAAAATTTGTAATCCAAGGAAACAAGTGTTGAAAGCATAATGTACTTAATAAGTTCCCTACCAAAGTTTTAACGTCAATGTGATTGGTTAGTTCCATTTATACTAAGTAAGATTTTTAGTCATTAAATTCTAATGCTAAAAACCAATTTTTGACAAATAACCATTGTCTAACTATATTATTGTAACACATAATAAATTTGAAACTATTCAAATTTAAAATGGATATACTTTAAAACAAGAGATATTAGAAGGTAAATCAACTTTGTTTGATTTTACAATACCATTATCGTCACCATGAATAAATATATATATATATATATATATATATATATATATATATATATATATATATATATATATATATATATATATATATATATATATATATATATATATATATATATATATATTACTAGTAAAACATTATGATTATTTTACAAGACAAATTCGTGTTAATACCATTATAAGAACAAGATTAAATTAATTATTCTAAGTAAGTTCTACTTAAAATAATGAACTAAAATGTTGCCCTACTTATCTAGGTCGTATCGCAAGGGCCCACAATACCCATTGAATCCACCTTTGGACTACTTATTGCTAAGATGAGTTTCATAGCCCTTACTTTTACTTGATAAATTGTTTTATACATTTTGGGGTGAGAAAATATGCAAAACCTTTTTATAGACCTGAACTATTGCATGATTACTATTACGTGGTTTAGCCTAAGCCCTTATGTCCCCAGAAATGCCCCATTCATGAACCGTCAGTTCCCTGCTGGGAAGAGCAAATGTTATAAATAGATCTATTGAGGGTGACTCCTCCGTTCGGTTGGCCATACTTAGGCCAAGGCGAAATGTATACCATGTCAAAATCGAGTGTAAAGGGACAAAACACTCGCATTGGGCCCCATAAATTGTATGACTTCATTTTTGCATACAGAAACTATCGTAGCATCGGTTGCATGAACTTAGTGCTAACGTAATAGACTTTCATTCATATACCATTATATTCATTGTAATGATTATATGCCTTTGATTATGGTCCATACTTACTGTGTTAATTATAAACCTATGAACTCACCAGCTTTTAGCTGACCTTTTTAGCATATTTTCTCAGGTGTTTGATTTGTGATCATGGTTCAAGGCAAGGAGGGGCAATGGTCGTAGTTATCCTAAAAGAAGTGTTTTAACACATGTTGATGTTTTATTTAGGACCACAAAACTTATGGGTTGTGCCCTTTTATTTGAACAATGTTTTTAAAACAATTTTATGAAATTAAACGGAGTATGTATTCGGTTCTTTATTACTTGTGTTATGATCTCCGATTTAGTAGCACCCCATGACCCGTATGCTTCTGCTAAACCAGATTTGGGGGTGTTACAGATTGGTATCAGAGCCTAAGTTATAGAGAACTAGGTACATATAAACCCTAAACTATAACTATTTTTACAAAAACATCACTCCACAACCGCCAGTTGCCCGCTTGCCTTACTTGCCATTTTACTTAGAGTTCATTTAAATAGGACTGCATGTTTCATTTCCTATTTACTAGTTCACTATTCCATATTTATTATGATTATTTTCACCGTTTTGTCACATACCATGCCTTCACCTTCCTTTCACCACGATGTTCAAGAAAACATCTTACTTGCTGCTCACTCACCTGCTACTCACTAGATTCCACTCATGACCACATATCCGTACATCCAAGTTATACAATTAGTTCAGTCAGACACTACACCTGTTTCATTCATACCCACTCTCACTACTACTCCATCTGCCTTACTGACCTGCAGGATTAAAGCCCACATGATTGTTAGAGTGCCTGGATATCGTGAGCGATATTCATTCCTACCTGCATCAGCTTCCCAGATGACCCGCACTGCTTACGTGGGTCCCTCTACCACTCCAGTATCACTATCATCATCATCCACCCAGTCACCACCTCATCAGAGGCTCAGGAGAGCCAGTGACTCCTACTCAGAGGAAGACCCAGAAGATTAGTCTGCAGAGTCTATGCCAGTTGAGGGTATTCCTGTAGACATGGATACGCAGATTGAGTAGAGGGACAGTGTAGAGATTGTTCAGAGTATCCATGAGTTGGGACAGAGTTCTAGGATGGCTCAGAGGATGAGTGAAGATATGGATATTGATGTGCCGACAGGGCTAGGACAGAGAGTTGCTTTTCTTCGTAGCCAAGAGGAGGGTAATGAGATTTTGTGGAGAGATGTTGATTGTTTGATCAATACCATACCACGCATTGCGAAGTCCGGATTACACTCAATCATCTCCATCATTCGTACCATCTGCTTTGGACATGGAGCGCCTTGCTCGCTCTACTGGAAAGATTGAGACCTTTGTGACAAAGAAGACCGAGTGATGCACGATCGCGCTGCACCCATCGCTGTCCTCAGATGGTGAGGAATTGACTCTCACTGAGAGGGTACTCATCCAGCTGGACTCCCACGAGACCTTACTAGGGGTCCATACAACCGCCAGAGAGAGTGAGCCAAGACGCTTACTGTGCTTATGAGCGCTGTGTTGAGACTCTCGATTGCACTACAGATGTGATATTTGAGAGCATTGAGATGGAAAGACAAGAGCGATTCGGTTGAAGTTTGGGTTTGAGTCTCACCGTGAGGAGATTCGAGAGCCAGATAGCGATCACGGCATCGGGCGAGGATGCACTGTGATGCATGGCACTCTGAGGAGCCTGGAGAGGACTCAGTGGATTGCCCGAGATACCGCCAAAGCTGAGTGGCAGAGGGCTTCAGATTTGGAGTCTATGTTAGCCTCCCAGATGAGGCGCATTGTGAGCCTGGAGGCTACTCAGCGAGATCTTGTTGCTAGCATTGAGCGTTTGCACGCAGAGCGCACTCATCTTTAGATCTTTTTGTATGTTGTAGTACACTAAACTGGATTATGACAATTAGTTTTTTATATGATGCTTGTATTTCAGCTTGTATTTTGGGAACCTTGTAACCAAAATTTCTATCTATGACAAGCTTGATTTCCTATCCAATTGTCCCTTCTTTCATAATATGTTCATGTGTTCTATCTGTGATGTTTACACTATTACCTGGTACTTACCTTGTTTAAAAGGTTCTGTATCTCATCACCTTTCTTAATCCAGAAAATGCCACCTAAAAGAAGATTAAATAGGACCAACCGTGGTGGAGCTGCTAATGCTCCTATCCCAGCGAGGGTCACTCGAAATCGAACTACAAACACTGCTACCCCAGCAAGGGTCACACATGATCAAACTGATGATGCCCCTACTCCAACTAGGGCCACACCCAATTAACCTACCATGAATCAAGCGATGATAGACCAACTGGTCAATGAACGAGTGAATGTTGCTCTAGCCGCAAAAATCACTCATATATCAAGCCGAACCTCAAGACCACCACCATAGCCGCACAGATTTTATCGAGATTTCATAAAACCATGACTGGAGGTTTTAGTGGAACCGAAAGAGCTGTTGGTTTGACCAGGTGGATTGAGAAACTCGAGACCGTGTTTCAATTTGTAATCGTGAAGAAGGCTTGTTAAGTACGATCCTTTACTTTCACGGATGTCGCTCTAACCTCGTGGAACAACTACTTGAAGTCCGCAGCATTGATATTGCTACGCCATGCGGTGGAAAACTTCAAAGAAATGGTGCTTCAAAAGTATTTCCCTCGCAACGAGATAAAGAAGTTGGAACATGAGTTTTGGAACCTCAAGGTTCAGGACACTAACATGGCTGCCTACAATCAGCGCTTTCAGGAATTGGCTTTACTATGCTCTGAGATGGTTCAAACTGAAACCCGGTTGCTAGAAAGGTACATCGGGGGACTGCCCCCATCCATCAAAGGAAATTTCACCACTTCTAAGGCTGCTGATCTCAATGAGACTATTGAAGTGGCCAACAAACTTATGGATCAAGTGATCGAGGATGCCTTGGAAAAAGTGGTCGACAACAAGAGAAAATGGGAGGATCACTCCCGAAGCTACAACAACCATGGGAATCACGGCAACAATAGTGGAAACCAAAACAACAACCAGGACAAAAGGCAAAATGTTGCCAGAGCTTATGCAGCTGGAACTGGAGAAAGGAAACCGTATGCAGGGACTGCGCCATTGTGCAATAGGTGCACACTACACCACAAAGGACAGTGTACGGTCACATGCCACAACTGTCAGAAGGTCGGACATTTGACCAGAAACTGCAGGTCCAAATCTTTGGCAACGGTTCAAACAGCACCAGCTCAGGACCCTAAGGCTGCTATAACTTGATTTGGTTGTGGTGAAAATGGGCATTATAAGAATGAATGCCAAAAACCCAGAAACCAAGGCAACAGGGGAAATCAAGGTAACCGAGGTAACCAAGGAAGCCATGGAAATGGCAGGATTCATGGAAATGTTGGACAACAAGATAACCAGGTGGAGGAGCTCGTGGAAGGGTCTACGCTGTGACCAAAGTGGAAGCTCAGGAGGACCCGAATGTCGTGAAGGGTACGTTCCTTATAAATAACCGTTATGCATCCATATTGTTTGATACGGGAGCGATAGGAGTTTTGTTTCTAATGCATTTAGTCCACTACCGATATTGCCCGACTACTTTAGACAATGCATACATGTGGAACTAGCTAACGTAACGTAGAAAGGGTAGATACCATCATAAGAGGTTGCACGCTAAATCTTTTAAACCACCCATTCAACATCGATCTTATGCCAAGAGAACGGGCAATTTTGATGTTATCATTGGATGGATTGGTTGTCAAAATACCATGCCACCATCATTTCTGACGAAGCTCGTCCGAATACCCTATGGAAATGAAGTCCCAATCAGTGAAGGAGAGAAGAGAGATAGAAGAAGGCCAAGACTACACATCATTTCCCCGCACTAAGGCGTAAAGTGTATCGAGGAAGGATGTCATCTCTTCCTAGCCCAAGTCACCGGGAAGGAAGAGGAGAACCGAAGAAAACGCCCGAGGACGTGCCCATAGTGAGAGAATTTCAAGTCTTCCCGAAGACTGACAGACTTCCGCCACCGGCTGTGTCGAATTTCAAATCGATTTAGTACCGGTGCCGCCTCGTGGCAAGAGCACCTTATCGACTAGCTCCAACGTAACTACAAGAGCTATCAAACCGCTTGTCGAAACTTGAGAAAAAGATTCATCGACCGAAGTTCTTCACCATGGGGAGCACCGTTCCATTCACAAAAAGAAGGATGGAACTTTCGTAATGTGCATTGACTACCGTGAGTTAAATAACCCACCATTAAGAACCGCTACTCCACTTCCAAGGATCGACGATTTATTCGATCAACTTCAAGGTTCGGCGCTTATTCAAAAATTGACTTAAGGTTCGGATACCATCAACTAAGAGTTCGGGAAGAAGATATTCCCAAGACCTCCTTTAGAGCTCTTTATGGGCATTATGAATTCCAAGTCATGCCTTTTGGGTTGACCAACGCACCAGCTGTGTTCATGGACCTCATGAACCGAGTGTGCAAACCATACCTGGACAAATTTGTAATCGTTTTCATTGACGATATCTTGATTTATTCCAAGAGCGTGAAAGAACACGAGGAACATCTTAGGTTGATCTTGGAATTGCTAAAGAAGGAGGAACCAGATGTTAAGTTCTCGGCGCGAGTTTTGGATATCAACTGCAATTTCTCGGTCACGAATCGATGCCTGTGGTATTCATGTAGATCCCGCAAAGATCGAGTCAATAAAGGATTGGGCGACACCCACAACACCTCACCAAATACGCCAATTTAGGACTCACGAATACTACAGAAGGTTTATTGAAGACTTCTCAAAGATAGCTAAGTCTTTAACCAAACTAACCTGTAAAAACGCCAAGTTTGACCGGGAGAAAAGGAAGAAGCTTTTCAACTCCTTAAGGAAAAGTTTTATAGTGCGCTTATCTTGGCCCTACCCGAGGGTAGTGAAGACTTTGTTGTTTATTGCGACGCTTCACACAAAGGGCTAGGAGCGGTGTTAATTGTAACATATTGGATTTCACAAACACATCAATACATAATAATGGGCGATGTATATATAGTTTTAGAGAGAAAGTGGGATATTCTAGTGAGAGAAAACACGTGGAAGGTTAGATTCCAATGAACATCCAACCTCTCCCTTGTGGGGAGAGGTCTATTTATACAAAGAAGCACGCCTCCTTCGGGTCAGTAGATCGTGCATACAATGGGTAAAGACCCGTCCTTCCTCCACGGTGTTGCACTAGACAAAACTATACTAATAACTAACTAACAAATAACGTAATAAACGATATGTCTACGAGCTAACTTAAGCTAGATAATATTTGGGGTGACCGATGCTTCACTATAGAATTTCCAATTCCTAACAATCTCCCCAAGGGAGGTCACCCCATGATTTACATTTTAGCACCCCTAGCATTCTAGTTAATCTTCGCCTTGAGCTCAGACTTCACTTCATCAAAATATGCAAACATTGTACTTTCATGGTGATTTTATCACAATCCAACTATAATGCATATTAAGTGGAGGTTATAGAGTCGATCCACATTATGATGACCTTCGAGCTTTATTTGAGATCATCACCACAAGAAACTCAACATCACCCATTGTTGTGTTGCCCGATATGATGTTGTGATAAGGACCGACACGCTCACATTCTCGGATCATGATTTCTTCTCATCGAGTAGCTGAAGCTTTAGATGATTCATGATATTTGCAAGAACAGAAGCGGAGCATGGAGTGAAAATATCGTAGTTTTGATGCACTTATCATGATTTCATTAGAGATGAATGTGTTGTGTGAGCATGCGGCTATGGATTGACCTCTCCATTTTGATCACCAAACGCGTGGGCGCACTGCATACAACAAGCTAGCAATAAAGCGCACGAAAGTGTCTTTGATCACTTTCGTTGAATTGAGGTACACGCCCACTTTCCCCGCTGATCGCGACAAGTACGCTCGTGATCGTATAATTCAAGAATCTCCTCGACAGGTTTCGCAATGCCTAGTCGTTTCTCAAACCGAACGCCTCAAAAAGACAACACGGAGTGAGAGAACCAATGAATTGAGATTCACCGATTGATGAAAGAGATTTGAAAACAATCGTGTATTGCTCAAAATAAAGTGTCTTTGCAATACAACGAAGGTTTTAAGGAAAATCAATTATCAATCATAAGCACCTTTTATTTTGAAATATTAATACACAATCGATGTGTTGGAGAAAAGAGTTTTGGCACAACGACCGGTTTTTCAAAGGTATCCATCAATCCATAACTCGAACCAGATTGATTCATAATTTTGAATCACCCCATTGTTTCTGTCGCTTGTCACATGGTTGATCTATTGATAGATCTCACATGCCACCTACCAAGAGCTTGTTTGATGTTGGCTCTAGAAGTCTTTCCATCTTCATTGTGAATATGTTTGCATATCACCGGATGTTCGAAATACCACAAGGATAATGCGAGGACTCTAAGACTATAATCTCTTTCCACATTGGGTGAAACAGAGTCTTCATTGACAAAGGTCCTAATGAGATTTATTTGATGATCTCGTGGCTCTAGACTCAATTGTGCACATTTGGTTCCTATGCCGAGACTAGGGAGAGGGTCTCCTCTCCAATATCAACAATCTCTAAGAGAAAGTCGATAGATAATGTTGGTTCCCGTGAGAATGAAACAAGTCCTTTTAAGAGAAACTTGAGTAGCTTGGGAAGTTGTAGTGCAAAAGCATCACCGGGTCCATGACGCCTTGTCTTCAATACCGTGTTACCTTAGTAACCACCAAGAGCATATGTATTGAACCCGGTTTCGCCTCTAAGGTTGAATTATTGAGGGCTATTTATTTTCACCCTTTTCTCATTCATTTATTTTTCATTCTTCAACCCCTTCAAGCTTACCGAGACTTCATAACAAAAACCTTGTTGGGTTTATTCTAGTTCTCGCTCTATCTCAAATCTGCACTCTTCCCATATCTCACTTTTCTCCTTTTTCATCATACCTAAGGACTCTACACTATCTAGTGGATTGTCCTCGGTAGACCCCTCCGGCTCAAGGGATCGCGGAACGAATACCTAACCTAACCATCCTTATAACACCATACATAAAGTAACTTTGGTCGGTTTTTTGGTATTCTTCTTTTCCATTAGAACCAATTGAAAACCTTTTGAAAATCAATCCAAGTACTTGTGATACATAATCAAAACATTTTTACCCGAATTGTTTTTGATATTTTAGAAAAAGCTCCCCTCAACATGTGCATCATATGTATTTGAAATGGTTTTAGCACATGGAGGCAAGAGGACTTGAAACTTTCAGATTTGAGAATGAAAGATTCGATTCATTGATCGACAATTTCTAAAAGATATCAACATCACTTTCCGATCAAAGTTAGTATTTTCATACTTTGTTAAAGATATTTTATGGAAAGAATGTGGTTTTCAAAAAATTGCTCCCTCAACTTGTGCATGTGCTTTTTGAAATTGTTTTCCACGAAGAGAAGCACATTCACGATCATATATCCATATCGAAACCATTAGAAAATCAATCAAGGTACTTATTGTTGAAACTTTAAAAAATTTGTTTTGTACCTTGAAAGTTAATTTTGCTTTTGAATGCTCCCTCAATATGTGCTTCGAGATTCAAAAGATTTTAGCACATATTAGAGAGTCAGATGCACTTTGAGACAAATTGGTCACCTTTATCGATTGCATATTTATATCACATTTTCTCCCCCGATCGAAAATTTCAAATCTTTTGAGATTTTGGATCTCAAGTGATTTAAATATGTAAGAAAAATATTTTTGGAGAAAAATGTGTCCGATTTTATTTAATCTGAAATGGAACACTCCTAAGTTCCCTCTTAGAATAAAAAGGGAACTCTAACCCATAACCTATCACTACTATATACATCATAGTTATAGTTGTTCATAATACAATCACCACATAACAAACACATCTTAATGCATAACAAAAACTACTCCAGAAGATGTCTTCATTCGCTCTTTGAAGCAATTTGTAATGACCTTCCCAAGTCTACCACCCACAAAACTTTCCAGTGTCATGGAAGATCTTTCTCGCCTTAAGTCTTCTACCAATTGCGCCCACAAACTCTTCACACCTCTTCAAACTCGCTCGCACTGAATCTTGTTTTGTTCCACGGCTTGTGTCAATTTTGATTTCCTTCACCCTCGAGTTCAATTCTTGTTCAACCATCTTGAGTGTACCATCACCGAATTTGTATAGCTCGCATAATCTCATCAAAGATTCTTGTCCCGATCTCACAAGAAAGAGGATTGCTCTAGGGGTGTCAATCACTATGTAGTCGTGGTGAAGTTCATGTCCTTTGGCTTCCCATTGAGGTCTTGTAAGATTGAATTGAGTCTGGTAGATTTCTACGCCAAGTTGAAAATCACAAACTCTTTGTCGAATGACTAAGCCCCTGATCCAAAGATTGACAGCCGCAGAGAGAGCCTTCTTTTCACGAATAGGTAAGTGGTCAAGATGTCCTTGGAGGTTCAGAAGATAGAGATCTTCAAAGTTATTTGGCATCAAGTGTTTGAAGTCGTTCTCTTCTACCACATGATCTTTCAAGTCTGCTCTTCGAAGAACAATCTTCTTCAGATAATCATAGGCATAGATTGGGAAGATCTCTACACTAACAACACTTAGAATCCGCATCTTGGATCGAACAGCTTTGCGTCTTTTTTCAGCTCCATGTCTTTCAATGTATAATTTATTCTTCTTTAACCACCAATGAGAAATCCCGTACGAGGCAGCAATGTCATAAACCTGTTCCTTATCAACCCAGAATTGATCGGGTACCAACTGATCAAGACCTGGATCAACGTAGGTAGCAGCTTTTATCTTAGAAATAGATAAAGCTGGTTGTCTTTCTAAAGTACGAGCACATAGATAATCCAGGTCACGGTTGAAGAAGAATTCTGATTGGATTGTTAATTGGCTTGGTTCACCACCGAGAGGAAGAGGATTGTTGACATCAAAACGACTGATCTGTTCACTGACTTGATCATTCAGCATTTTATGGCATTCTTCCATCTGATATTGAAGTTGATTATCATCAGAGTAGAAGACTTTGACGATTTCAAACGCTTGGCCTTCAAGATCTTTAGGAGTGATGGACGAAATTCCCTTCTTTTCACAAAAACCACTTCATAAAGCTGCCCATATCTCCTGTAATATGAAGAAGAGAGTCTTCAGCTGGGGCTTCATAGTTGGTCGTGATGGTTGATGCCCAATTGTTGTCAAGGATTATCGTGTCAGACTCTGGAATGGACCATGAGGGTTCAGGAGTTTGAGGTCTCTCTTTGGTGAGCCAGCTTTGAGTCATATCCTTTGATGGTGCAACACTAGAGGTTTTAACAAGTTCACCCGAAATGTAAGCATCAAACCAATCGTCATCATCAAATGGTTTAGGGATATGTCTTGTGGATGCATCATCGTCATCGAATTCTGACTCAGGCATAACATAAGACTCTTCATGTAGTACCTAGTCTTCTGGGATAGTGGAGAAGGTGGGTGTAAACCTTGAATCAACCGTGGTCCATGTCAGACTTCTTCCGAGTACCACGATCACCGGATGAACTGGATTGATTTGAAGGTTTTGGGGAGATATTGGTGGTTGTGGTGGAGGTGTAGTGGTTGTGCGTAAGATCCACCAAAGACTTCCAGCCTCCTGTTCCAGGCGAGAGGGAGGAGGTAACTGACTCCTTATACAAAGAAGTCCTCCTTTCTTCTTAGCCTTCTTTGCCTCTCGAATATCCTCCGTAAATTATAGATGATTATCGTGCTTAATCGATTCTTCAAGTGCTTCATATAGCTTCTATGAACCAACCCGGTGCTCATTAGCATTATACATCGCTTCGCATACAACAACTCTCATATCGTAAATGGCAAATCTTTGAATCGTTGAAGCAATGGAGCTCGGATTGCCCATTCAACAACATCTTTTACCTCTCCTCAATTGCGCTCGCAACTCCTTGATCGGTTAAGGTTCTCTAGCTTGTAGACACGACGCCGAGGACGTTGATAGATTTAGGCAATTGCCTCTCAAGAGCTTCAATTTGTTTCACACCTTGTCGAGCAATTGATCGATGTTAGAATTTGAGGTGGTGAAGCCGGGGTGTCCGTGTCATTAATCGTAATAACCGGTTCAAGTGATAGATCTTTAGCGTGTTCCGTGGTGGAAGTGCGGTTGTTAGAGCTCGGTTTGGGCGGTGGAAGTGCGGTTGCATGAGTAGGTGCCGACATCGGGGAATGGTTGATGTGTCTTGTCAATGTCGATCGTGTACATGGACTCGCCTCTTTTCTCATCATTTTGCTTATAAGGCTCGTTATACGAGGGTTTGTCATTTAAGAACCGATCACTAAATGAAAAATCGATCCGATTCTTTAATGAGGATAGAGAACCCAGAGACATGTTCGCTTCTTCCATGTGCTGTGTTCATCGATCCGAATCATGGTCTCATGTGAGTCTTTCAAAGAATTGCCTTCATCATTCTTATCTGATTGGGTATCACTTGATGCAAGTGTATCTTTCTGTGTTTCGGATACCTCCTTTTCCATTTCAGTTTGTACTTGAGGTAAAGATGATTCAATGCTTCTTTTCTTTAGCTCAAATTGGGTGGTAGTTCTTGACGGTGAAGAAGATATGGTCAGAAGCATGTGAGCGGCTTGTTCAGCATCTGCACCAGCAATCCCTTTCCCTTTGTCTTGTGTGGTTGAAGTTATTTGTTGTGGTGTTGGCTCAGTTCTCTTATCACAACCTCCCACCGGTGGTCTCATGTTCAAAGCTCTGTGCTTTGTTTAATCCCTTGTTGCAAAGCATCCTCATCTTCATCAATCAATCGCATGTCACCCTCCTCGAACCCGGTTCCTTCAACATTCCCTTCCAAGATCTTTCTTTCTCCTTTTTGCTTTTGAGGTGGAGACTCAACAGACATGCATGTATCAAGTCTCTTCTTTCTCTTGGGAAGACTTGATTATGTGGACTTAGATTGTTTGGACTTTGGTCGAGAGGAGGTGGATTTTGGTGTGTCTTCGCGGTTGAGCTAGAGGCCATCTTTAGGTATCTCTTGAAGTAATCACCTTCTTGATTCGATCAGTGAGTAAAGCGTCAGGAATTTCCATGCCAAAGCTCACTTTGTTTGTACCTTTGGCAACATACTTCAAGTTACCAAGCAAAAATTCACTGCTTGCCTCATGTAAAACTGCTTCAGTTCTTGGATTGAACTGATGTTTCTGCTGCAAGTGCTGGATGATTAGCTTTGAGAACCAAATGCTAGGAATCACCCTTTTGTTGTCGCCTTTCCTTCCCTTTACTTGATTTATGAAGTTTTCTCTGTCGGAATGAATGTATCCATGACCAATGAGAGTTCTTCCCAAATGCGTCTAAGAAATCGACATTTCTTTGCTTGAAAATTCCCCACAAAACTTGTAACATTGGAGCCCTTATTCTATCAAAACCTGACGTTTTCCCTGTTAAGCATAAGTTGAGGATGGTGGAAATGGCTCTCCAAGGTTGATGCATGTCATTGGTGATTATAGAAGAGACACGTGTAAGCTTTGTAGGGTATCCCAGTTCTTCCACAAAGTTCATTAGATCTTCAGTATTAGGTGATGGTACAAACTGATTAGTGGGATCTCGAGGTGTGATTCCAAGTGTCTCCCTAAGAGTTTCAGTGTTAAACTCATACCATTGGTCATCCAAATTGCAGTGTATTTTGCGAGAATCTTGTTACATGTAACAAGATTCCGTAATTATTGCGTATAAATGGTAGGATATTGCACCTCATGGTTAGCGCACCAAAAAGGTGGTGTTCTTAAGGATATCAACGGCGATTCGATAGATAGGGTTTGGTTGATGTCTGTTCTCATCCAAGTAGCAGTTGCTCTTAGCTATATCAACCCATTCATTATGAGGAAGAAGTTCCTCATCGGTAAGCACAACTGATGGAGCATTGATCACTGGGATATCAGACGAAGTTGTATCTACCATTGTGTTTCTATAAGATATACCCAAGACACCATTATTGACCAGAAACATAGTTAGGAGTTATATAGAAACAGAGTCATTCATCATAACAATACCATGCATTCTGGATATAAGTGTGAAACAGACCAATCAGGACTAACATGTATGCATATAAGAGAGTATGCATTAGACACAAATTGCATGTAAGTCAGGACAAATCGCATACATTGACAACAAATCGCAAGAGGTGCATCATAACGGACAAATCGCAAGAGACACCAATGGATAACAAGTCGCATATGTCAAGACCCATGAGGCAAGTCGCTTAATCAAATCGCATGCTATAGTAAACTAAGCATCTCAAACTGAGTGAGTAGAGAGACAAGTCGCTTAATATATTGAAACGACAAATCGCATCAATTTTTTCAGTAGACAAATCGCTTACATCAAATTGCATGCTACAGTAAACTAAGCAAATCGCAAACTGAGTGTATGGAGAGACAAGTCGCTTAATATATATTGAAACGACAAATCGCATCAGTTTTTCAATAGACAAATCGCTTAACTTTATTGCAACGAAAAATCGCATGCAACAGATATTAGTGACAAGTTGCTAACATGAATTCTGAGACAAATCGCTACCAGACATTATACGAGCAAAATTAACCCAACACACAGAGAAACACTTCCATAGAAATTCAACCACTTATTAAAATATAATCAAGTTCATAATGCATAACAACCAACAATCCTACTAACAATATCAACAACATACATCGAATCCACGAGCGATTCACAAGAAAATAGGGAACTAAGAATGGCATAATCAATCCAAGCATATCAAGCGTGTGACCGAGTATAGACAATACATACAAACAACTAAACTATCTAAAGGAATCAAGATACACTACGCAGACAAGAAATAAATAATCAAACCTAATAAAATGATAAATCGAGGAACGGGAGGGTGAATCAAGAAGGAGAGATGATTGTTAGGTCTAACAATTGATGAATTAAGCGAGATACATGTGCCCAAAGAAGGTTAAACATACCACACAACAATTTATGCACAAGTCGCTAGTTTGAATGTAGTTGAGAGCGATTGACAGTGTGTTTGACTAGTTTGTTTGAAAGCTTTTGACCAAATGACAAGTCGCACGACTTTTTATATACTGACTTTTACTTGAGACAAATTGCATAACTGGTCCCTGTACTTGCCAAGTCGTATATCATCAACACAACACAAATCACATATAATTGCGAGAGCACAAATCGCATGATTTAACAACTACACAAAACGCATATCTTAACCACTACACAAATCGCGTATTGTTGCACAACTCAAATTGTCAAGACTTATGCTAGTCCTATTGCAAAGAACACTCAAATAGACATGATTTAGTTGTTGCACAACTCAAATTGTCAAGACTTATGCTAGTCCTATTGCAAAGAACACTCAAATAGACATGATTTAGAGAAACTAATTTCAAATAAAGTAACATGCAGCAGGCCAGAGATCACAAGACACATGTAACACTCATGCAGAGACCCATACAACTCCTCCCCTTCAATCAATGTCACGTTTAAGAGTAAGTGAACATTGATTGAAATACAACCACCCGTTTTTAAAATAGAGTATATCTTCTGTTCGAACTTGATCTAAGGACCCGTATCATTATTGAATGACATTTATAGGACCGTAGATGTTATCAAAAACACAAGATACATCTCTCAATTTTTTTATTTTTTTTAATATTTTTTTTAAACAAATGTATATTAATTTTTTTTACATGAATTAATGAGAACGAGTCCTGAGTCAAGTCGATCAGGAGTCAAAGTACGAAGTACATCAATTCTGACAGGCTACAAATCCTGAATGAGCTGTCTTCATTTCTGTTGGAAACCATGTCGTGATATTCATGATTGAATTGAGCATTGTACCTGAAAAAGACTGAGGACACTTTGCACTTGTAGCACATGGGTTAGTATTGCAGAGAGATGGGTTAGTGACAGATGTATCCTCATTTATGGATGTTGTACAGTCAGGTCTAGGAGTGTCATCAATAGGAATATCTTTAAGTCCAACATTCTTGAAAACTTTACCTGTGGGCATCCACTTAAGACAAGATCTAGGTAAGTACGTCCGTTTGGATCCTGTGAGCTTAAATATTCTACCAGTAGGGATCCACTTAAAACAACTGCTAGTAGACTGAGATGTAGCCATTTCCCTATTCTTAACATTTGTCCTTTTGCAATTAGTTTGTTTCTTGGGGGATTGATCAGTCATTTGATGCTTCTTATATGGAGAGGATTATCTTCCTATATTCCTGATCATAGAGTGTTGCACATTTGAGTGAGAAGGCTTTGGTGAGGCAACTGACTTTGGCAAAACGGTGTTCTCTTTGACTTGGGAAGGGTTTCTAGATTTGAATGGTTTAATTCTTTCAGTCCTAAATGCATTTGGTTGCCTAACAACAGATCTATCATTAGCCCTTTGTGAATTTGGTTTCTCCAAGGTAGACACTATTGCAGACATAGTATTCCCACCATTCCTAGTAATTTTCCTAAGCTCATTTTTTAAGGCAACTATAGTGAAGCTCTTGTTCTGAAGATTGGTTTTGAGGTCATCTATGTCAGCTAACAAGGAACTAGTCTAATTTAAAAATTTTGTCTTATTCTCTAATTGATTCTTCCTTAAGGACTCATTTTCCCATAACAACTCTGCTACACATAATGCCAATTCATCATTCCTAGATTTAACCTCATCACTAACTTCTTTGTTAAGACAATTCACCCCATTTTAATTTTCATGTAAACCGAGATTTGATCTTTAGATTACATATGGTAGAGTCTTTGTCTTGAAGTTGAGTCTTTAGCTGATTAATTTCAAAAAATTCTCGAAATTCTGGGAATTCCGGATTTTGGTGAGCTTTTGAAACAAGAAAACTTTCTTCCTTTTGTTGTATTGCAATTTCTAAGGAAATGCAATGTCTTTCAAGAATTGAGTATTTGTTTGAAAGTTCGTCAAAAACCCTTTTGTCAACCATATCATTTGTATTGAAATTATTAGACTCATTTTCAGCCAAGGAACATTCATCAAAGTCATGTTCACCCTTATGGTCAGCATGTTTAGATAAAATAGCAGATGCATTATATTGAACCGTTAAAGGTACCTCATCAAAAGACACCTGTTCATTAGTCACCGATATCTCGTGATTCACATCATGCATAACAAGAGTCACCGAATCACCGATCGCTTCAAGCTTGTTTGACTCTGAGCCTCTGTATTCAAGTGAACCCGGTTTCATCATCCTTTGTTGTGTCTGATATTCTGCATTCAGCATCACCCGACCTTTCAACTGAAACATTACCCAACTTATCACGACTTTCGCATGATTTCACCTGACACTCATTCACATTATCATCCTCTTGAGCAGCTTCCTTAATGTACATTTTCACATTATCCATATGTTGGATAAATGTATTGATGAACTCATGAATTTCCATTCCAGTATGTTTCTTGAAAGAAATTTCAGTCACGTGTTGATCGTAGTCTACGGAATATTCCCCATTGATGAAGGGCTGAAATTGGTTGTGGAGTATCTGAAGTGCAGCATTGGAATCATCCCTTAGTACCTTCTTTTTAGAAATTTGAAGCTTTAGTTGTTCTAAGTTCAGCAACAAGGTTCTTGTCAATGTAGGTAAGTCCTGGCGGTAAAGAGCACTACATGTTCGATCCATAATTGTGGATAAGAGGTGTAAAATGAGAGAGTGAAGTAGTTGATAGGGCTTAGTACTGCATTTAACTTGCATTACATTATGTAGCATTAGCAGGTGTGGTTCTTTAAAATTGAACTTAGATGAAGTAGTGTTTTGATCATCATTTGTTGAATCAATCATAGTTAAACTTTCAGAGTAGCAAATAGTTTCTTTGTTCTGTGAAGTATCATAGAGTTCAAGCACTTTGGAAATTAAAGGGTCACGGTGTAAGACATTGTGATGGAAGAAATGACAAGTATTAATTAGTCACAAATCGCATGTAGTAACACACTTAGGACAAATCGCTAGCCCAAGTCGCAAAGATAACAAGTCGCTCAAATATACAAGTCGCTAAATCGCATAAATCGCTCATCACATAAATCGAAACCAACAAGTCGCTAACCCAAGAACTCGCTAAATAACAAGTCGCCTAAAATTGATAAATCGCATAAATAGCACAAGTCGCTAAACACACAACTCGCTAAATAAGCAAGTCACGAAAATGATAAATCGCTCACACGAACAAGTCGCACAAGTACAGCCACTACCCGGACAAATCGCTTAAATAAGTGATTTGTAGAGGACACAAATCGCTTCCAAACAGGGATAAATCGCTAGTTTGAATGCTTTGCCGTGGCTCAAATCGCTAACTTTAAACTAACCAAAACGCCTCTTTTAAATCCAAAAACAATCCAACCACAATGATTCAAACCTTCCAAATCAAAACCTAAACACTTATGATGATCCTAAACACAAAAGTACAATCAAAATCCAAACTTTAACACAAGAAATGGTCTAAATGATGCTGATTGTACAATAATTCGTACGACCAGGCCTTCGATGGTGATCGAAGGGTATAAAGGGTGATATGCTTGTGCCAAACTTGTAGTCAATCTGCAATAAGAAATAGTAGACACTTAGTTAGTGATCATGCAGGGTCAGGCCTCGCGAACCACCTCCGCGTGAATAAGTATGTGATATGAGTTATGGATAATATGATGTATGTGAAATATCGTGTTGAGTGAACATACCATTGAAATGACACGTCCAATCTATTTATAGTGATGAAAATAGCTTGGAGAGTGTTAGCACACGCTAGGAGATCATGGGGCGCCCCGATTTATGGTAACCGCTAGGCTTCATCCCCACTATCTCGGATTTGGCGGGAAGCTAAGGACATAGTGGAACGCTGGGGAAGACCAAGTCAAGGTTCTTGTTTGTCTTGGCATCTTCAAGAGAAGACACCGGCGGCATAGGCCTTCTACCATGGATTCCAAACCGGTAACCATGTCAATGATGAATGGTTTTACGCCACCAATGACTTATAAAGAAAGACTTGGGTCTTCGTAATGCACTTCGATCGAGGCCGAAGGGGTCCTTCGACCGACCGAGGGTACGCCATCAAGCCCCCAAATAAAAGTGATATGTACGAACGAGAAATATTGCTTACGACTCGTAAATAAAACGAACGCCCCTTCGCCACAAGAACGAACAAAGATAGAAAGTCTCGCTAATATTGACCGTAATTAATGCAACTAATTATCCTAACCACCCTTTTCCTCGGTAAAGAGAACGCCTTTTCAAAATTTGAAATAGTTTTGAACCGTGGTAAGATGATAAGTAATTACACGTAGGGTCGAGATTTTTCATCTTGTAGGTATATAAATTTCAAAAATAATAACCCTAACAAAGTAACTCTTGCCCAAAGTTTTCACCTACTAAAATTCCTTTCGATCAAGCCTCCGACCAAACAAGGTAAACGCCCTTCTTCTTCTCAGATTTCAAATATTTTTGTGTTTTGTGTATGTGTCATGTCAACCAACAAAAATTTGTGATAAAACAACAAGGTTGCACATTAACTGTGGAAGAGCTTAAAGCTGCCCTCATCGATTATCCCATTCCAAAAGAACATAAAGTAATGTTACCAAGTAAAGATCAAGGGATATTCGATGCCCCCGAAAATTATGTAGGTCAGATATCCACGCCACCACTTCCAATCTTAGGATACCACCGCATCCTTTAATTTTATAATTCCTCCGATATTACGAGGTACACATTTCTAGGTTCAACCTTTGGCCTAGCCAAGCCGACAACATACATTGTGATGTGTAAAGCCTATGGGTTTGAACCATCCTCGATCGTGCTAGGGTTTTTAAATCTATATCCGGAGGAGATTGGTTAACCTCGCCAAGAGGGTGAAAGGGATGTGCCCATATTGATAGATAGGCCTTTACGAACATAAGGAACCGAAAGGCAAGTTCTTTTATATTCGTACTACCATTATCCCTCCCGGATACTCGCATTGTTAAACCCGCACTTTCAATATGATGAGAAAAGGTTCATCGATCCATTGCCTTATACCGCGAGAAGAAACCCACCAGACGTCTTGGCTCGTTATCCACCGACCGCCGACCTTCCCCGAGCCAATCCTGCTCATGGTCGGCATTGCCGAGAGATGGGAAGGGTCTCCATTGGTACCGAGATAATTTGTGATGGAGAAAGTATATATTTTTAAATTAACATAAGAAACAAAACTTATCTTGCCGATATTTATCTTATCTACTTTTGCAGAGATGTCATTCAGAACTTTGTCGTGGCCGGAGGTGCCAAAGAGGTTAGTTTTCTTCCAAAGAATCCTCAAGAAACAAGCTATGGCGCTGGGCTCCCGCCGGTGTCTATAAACAAAGATGAGGTGGAAGCCCATCCCGCCGAGCCTCAGATCTTCTCGCTCCTCCACCAAAGGAACCCATAAATGTAAAGATCGCCTAGTGGAGAACATTGCGACTCAGACGAACCAGCCTCCGATCAACTGCTGGCCTCGTGAGACCCTCCCAAGATAGGTGAGAGGGTTCAAGCAGAAAGGTGCTAGCGCGAAGGCTATGAAACTGATTCAAAAGAAAGCTTCTTCTACCTACTCCTCCTCTCGAACTACCCTGGAAGAGTGCCTGTGTAAGGTCAGGTATTTCCACCATCGAGGCCCAAGTGGTGATGACTTCCATGGTAAACTTCTTACCTATGAAATAAAATTAAATACCCAAGATCATATATTAATGAAATTTACTTTGATATAGGACTTCGATACAAAGGAGCTTCCTTCCCCAAGCTTGTCACTAACTTATGAGCTATGTGATCCCTCCAAATGGAAGGAGGTAATGAATAACATGTCTATAGAGAGGCTTTGTGATCTTCATGATAAAAGCTATGTTCGCCAGCATGCTCGACAACCAACTCAATGCTAGGACAAGTGGAATTGCTCCGCTACCGTCACCAAAGCTCGAGAAGAAATGGATGCTATCTCAAGGGGAGAAGGTTAGAGATCAAAAGTATGCAAACCCGAGAAGAAGTGTGAGGAGGCATTGAGGATTTTGATAAGAATCCTTGGTTCAAGATCTTAGAGCCGAGAATGAAAAGCTCAAAGGTCAATTGGCAACGAGTGAAATTGAAGGCAACAGTGTTAACTGTCAAAAGCTCTATGGTTGTTGGTTATAAAGAGCAGATATCCGTTCTTTCATCCAAATGTGGAGGTCTCGAACAGAGAGGTCAAAGTTGTCGCCCAAGAGATCAAGCTCCGAGAAAGGTAGATGGCTTAAACCTCCGTCTCAAGATGTCAATAAGGACGGGGTGGACTGGTGACTAAAGTGATCCCTACATTGCTATGGAACTTTACCATAGCGATGATGGGGGATTGCTATTGGAATGTGGTGAATGTCGCCATTTTCCATGGCAAGTGTACCACTTTGGAGGAGGTGGCGAAGACTGGGAACCAAGAGGCTGGAGAAAATTCAGACATGTGGCAACTCATGAAAAGAATATGATGATGCAGTAATCATTTAATCGCTTTAGAGTTCCCTTTCCTTGCAGATGTGACGAAGGACCTATCGACCTCGATTGAGGATCCACAGCCAAGCCAAGGAAAGTCCACCTCCTTCTCCTCCAAGAGGACTCACACCCTGTGTTCCATCTCCGTGCTCACCGACCCCACTCATTTCAAGGTTTAAAGAAGGCAACCATGTGGTTGTAATTTGATCCTCGTGGTGGTATATACCTGCTTAAAACAATTGTCTCGGTTCGCCCCGTGCTTCGTGGCTCGATGAAACAATTTACTTATTGCATGTTGGTAGTAGGCTACTACCAAGACAATAGTTTATAATGTTGGATGCTTTAAGGCTATGGCTCATTTTAGACTAGTAAACTAGTCATAATCTACAACGGCCACTAGGGCTCGAATTTTGCTTTGTGTGATTCTTCTCTTTTACTTTTACTTGCGTAAAAATATTTTTACAACCTAAGGCGTATGGTAGATGCATAGCCTCATTGTGTGTAGTTACTTCACCAAGAATATTAGAAATCGATAATTTGATCAAGGATGTAGGGTCGCGACCCAATTCGCCTCGATCCTTTAGGCAACGAAAGGTTTGAAATACCTTAAGGCCATATAGGAAAGTTAATGTGAAGTTGAGATGGATGTTATGCATATGAGCAAGACATGTTGTTTAGTCTTTGTACATCCCTTCGACATTCAAACTTATAAAGCGACTTGGTGGGCAAATCTTTGTTGTATTGAACTAAACAAGAGATTCGAGGAAATATGTTATTATCATTAAGTGGGTAGGAGGATTACATCATTTTAAGAAATGAATACTAGACGCCACCATTAATGCTTCTTTCCCAAGTGAGAAGAATGCAAATACATTGATTGAAAGCAAATAAAATGTGTCCAGAGACATTGTAAGTTTCATAATGAGAACTTACGAAGAGTAGTGCCATTCCGTGTTCTATCAATAACGCCTCCCGCCAAGGTTTCCACTTGTAGGCTCCGCTGCCACACGCTCCTTAATAACGTAGGGTCCTTCCCATGTAGGTCCCAGCCACCACAGTACTCGGCTTTACTTGCTTATCGAGCCTGGAGGACATACTCCCACAGGTTTGAAGGTCAAGGCCCGACTCGATTATTATAGTACCTTTCAATCTTTTGCTTGTAAATAGCCTCTAATGGAGGCTATTTCTCCGTTCTTCAAGTAGGTCCAAGTTACTACGAGTCTTTCTTAGTTATCCGCTACTCAAGTTCATGACCCTTTCTGCTTCAACACTTACTCGGGGATGACAGCCTTAGTGCCATATGTCAAGTCGAAATGCTTTCTCCATGACTTGACTTTGTATGCTCTATGTTCCCGAGCACTTGAGGTAGTTCATCTACCCAACCGTGATGATGATGATCCCACCTTCATTCTATTCCTTGTATGATGTCTCATGGTAACCTCTACTTGACCGTTACCCCGAGGATGGTAAACTAAGTGAATGATTGTCGACATCCGTGCCTCTACAAAATCTCGGGAATACCCTTCGCAAACCGCTTCCCATTATCTCGAAATGATGATGTGAGGTACTCGAACCTCATGATAATGTGTTCCCACACTAATTTTTCCATGTGTCTTCCCGTGATGGATGCTAAAGGCTTCGCTCAACCCATTTAGTGAAGTAATCAATGGCTACAACCAAGAACTTTACTCCTCCGTGAGCAACCGGTAGAGGGCCTATGATATCTATCCCCATTGGTGAAAGGCCATGCGGATGTTACTAAGTCATATCTTGCTTTGGTAGCCTTGGGACTCTTGAGTGAATTTGACAAGCTCAGACTTCAATGATGTCGACTGCCTCTCGCGCATCAAGGCCAATAATATTCGACCCTCATTACTTTAGAGACAACGGAGCGAGGCCCCGCGTAAGTCCGCAGATCCTTCATGCACTTCTTGGATGATGTTGGCGGCTTGTCTTGGCCTACACAACGGAGCCAAGGGATAGAAAAGATCTTCAGAGCAAGTAATTTCCCATGATCCCGCATCGCGGTGCTTTGATGCGCGCCTTCGAGCCAACTTTGTATCCTCCCAAAAGATGCCACTTATTAGATATTCTCTAATTGAGTCATCCAAATCGAGTCTTCCTCCAAGATAACGCCGACACCTCCTTTCGAACGATGGACCGATCCGCCAATACTTGACCAAAACTTCCTTTGTTAAATGAGCAAATGCCATTGATGCTGGCCATAAGTGCATCCATATTCTTGTTTTGGTTTCTTCAACATGCTCTATGTCAGAAGATGTGAACCTTCGAGCATTTCTTTGGCCTTATCCAGATATTGCTTGATCACAGTTGTCTCGCCTCGTAGGAGCCTTTTATCCGTTGGCCACCAACATGAGTCAACAAAATAGCCAAGTTTTCTACTTCCATATATGTGGCCAATCGGAGACCGCTAACAAGGCTTCAGACTCGCTCATTGTTCGTAGCATCGAATTCAAACGGCGCATAAGTGTATTCCTTCCTTTGGGATCAACGAGCATGAGACCAAGCACTGAACCATCTGAGCCGGAGGTCCGTCAAGATAAAGTTTCCATCATTCGATTGCCATAGCAGCTCCTTTTCAACAATCTTTTGTCATGTTTCATTTCGAGGTGTTTCGCTAAAAGTCCGCCAATATTTGCCCTTTGACCGAGCTCCCGCCTTTGTATTCAATATCATGTTCTCCTAGCTCGATAGCCCATTTAGCTATCCTTCCGATTTTTCCCTTTGAAAGTATCGCTAATTAGCTTGTCGGTAAATACGGTTATGGGGTGAGCTTGAAAGTACCTTCAAGGCGCCTTGCAAAGATGAACTAAAGCCAAAATTAGCTTCTCCAATGCCGGGTAATTTAGCTCACTCCTTGTAGTACTCTACTAACATAGTATATGGGATTTGCTTCTTCTCCCTTTCGCCAATAACACGGACCGATGCTTTCGAAAGAGGTCGCAATATACATGAACAACACTTCGCCTTTGATTGGGTCAAGTGTTGGTAGAATAGCCATGAATTCCTTGAGCTTTTGAAAGGTCGTCAGATCTATGCTCCATTGGAACGCCTTTTGTCCGTGCATCCTTTGAGTGTTTTGAAGAACGAAAGATCTGTCCGCACCCTTCGACAAAAACTGCTTTGAGGGTCGCTAGCTTTCATTAAGACTTTGCACTTCCTTTAGGGACTTAGAGGCCGCAACTGTGATAGCTTTGACTTTCAAGGATTGGCTTTAATACCGCTTGGTGATCGATGTCCCAAGAATTGTCCTTCTTCCACACCAAAGGAACACTTTCGGGATTTAACTTCATATTGATGGCTGTCGATCGAAGGTTTCCTTGATGTGAGAGCATATCTTCCTCCGATCTACTTTTGATGAACATGTCATCACGAGGCTTCTAGATTCCCGCCTATTTGCTTGTGGAAGGCTTTGTCCACCAATCACCGGTAGGTGGCACTGCATTTTTCAAACCAAAAGGCATCTTTTAGCAATAAACGCCTTTTCCGTAAAAAGGCGCCTTTCTATTCGCCTTCTTCGCCATTTGTATCGATGGTAACCTTTATAAGCGCCTAGGAAACACTTTAGTCGAAACCCTAATAGGATTCCACCTTCCAATCAATTTCGGAAGAGGTCACAGCCCTTCTGGACGAGCTTTGTTAATGTCAAGAAAATCTACGCACATTCGCCATCCTCGTCATGCTTTTGACCATCACCGGATTGGCCACCCAAGTTTGATACTTCACCTCTCGAGTATGCTGCCGCCACGAGTTCGCCCACTTTTTGCATGCAGCGCATTTCTTTCGTGAGCTAGAATTCGACGCTTTTGTTTGATGGGTTCAATATGTTTGAACTCATTGAGCTTGGTTCGTGCCAAGGGTCAGTCCATCTATGGTGAGAGTTCTGGGACCCCGTCATGTCGAAATAGGTCCATGCGAAGACGTCTGCGTTAGCACGAAGTATCTTTTCCAACTCGCTTTAAAGGAGGTTGGAAGTTGCTTTCCGATTACTACCGCCCCGATCGTGGTAGATCATTTACCACAATGCTTTCTTCAATATGCAGAATCGAGAACATCTTCAAAGTTCCTCCGAAACTGCTTTGATCCTCTTGCTTTCCGTCGAGGCCCTTCATCTTATAGTCGGAGAAACCGCTCCAATGACGAAAGGTGTTTGGAATTTGATCGCGGCATGTATGGTCGAGACAACGATGCCCATCTTCCGCATTGCCGTTCTCTTTATCAATAGGTTGTAGGGAGATTCCGACCTCACGATCGTGAAAGCCGAGTTTCGCTCTTTTTAGCCTCCTTCTCCAATCGTAACCTCTGAGGGACTTCTCCCAGCGGCCATGAGTGTTCCCGAGAACCCTACTAAAGGTACCTTTGAATCTACTCTCTTGACCTTATTGAAGGTTCGAGCTTTAGGAAACAACGTCAGAGATAACCCGCAGAGCTACCGCATCCAAGGTAGGCTCGCTTACTTCTCTGTTGGAGATCAAGACTTTGATGACCATGGGTCATTTGAAAGAACTTTTCCTATGATTGAAGGAAAATGACATCTCCTACTCCGCACAAGGCTTCCTCTCGCTTCCTTTCTCTTTGAACTAGAGTCTTCTTTATAAACCATGAGGATGGGTGCTTGACAGTGTGGTATCTTTCCCAACTTGTGTCGGAGGCTTTTCTTTGCCTCTCTTTATACCCTTCACCAATGTCCCAATCAGCCGACTTCACGGCCTCTTCTATCTCGCTTTTGAGCTCTCGCGATGATTGGTGTCGCGACCGTAATCGCCATGGAAATAGCAAAACTTGAAGTGTCTCTGGGCCTCCCTTTGTTTGCCAAGCGAGGAGGAGGTCAGGCCTCGCAACCTTTCGGTAGCGAGTATTTCCTTTGGGGATTTTGATGATTAGCCAGAGGCCATGGTTGATGTTTTGTGGTATGGAGTAAACCCGTCCCCTGCTCGTGTTTGTTCCTGACCCTTCCCACAAAGGATGCTTCGGGCCTTGTTGTGATTTCCCTTGTTTTCGGCCGGAGCCCGTTGGTGGACACTTCTTTGCTTCGATCCATGTGTAAGCTTTTTCCACTAATCCTTTATAGGTTGTAGGAATATCGCGGAAAGGAATTCAACCAAGCTTCATTCCGTGAGGCCATGTACGAAACCCGAGATGCGCCGGTCTTCGTGCAAGCCCATTATCCGCAAGGTGTCATCGGTGTATCTAGTAATGAAAGCCCTTGTGCTCTCGCTCTCCTTCTACTTGATGTTGTGCCTTTGTTAGGTGCGTTTGTGAACTTTTTCTCACCTGGTGAAATGTGACCGAACTTGGCTTTCAGATCATCCAAATTCACAATGCTACCCGGTTTTGCCTGCTCCACCATATACAAGCGAGTCTCGTAGGGTGTATGTAAACATGTGACGAGCAATGCATTACCCACTTCGCATTCTAATAGCCCTTCGAACAAGTGTAAAAGTTATCCGGATCCCTTTTCCATCATAAGTACCAATATGTGCGGGCATTTTCAACCCATCGTGCAAAGGGTAGTCTTCATCCACCTTACGAAGGGTGTTGTGGAGCCCATGGGCTCCGAATAGAGGCGCTTATAAGGTGGCATGTATGTAGGGACAACATTGTATGGGTTATGATTTGAGGTATTCCAACAAAGATTTTGGTTAGCATATCGGGGATAAGCGGTAGGTATATAAGGTGGGTGACTTCCGGGATATGAAGGTATACCATAGGTTGTCCATAGGGCATGCTTCCGTATGGTTGAGTAAAATTGGGGTTGTTAGCCGCCCATTGTGTGGGAGATAAACCCCTTTAGGGTAAGATTGAGCACGAAAGGAGGGCACATACCATGAGGAGGAAGACTTCTCCCTGCTTAATGAGATGGATCGCCTCCCACACCGAGATCGTGAGAAGGCTGCAGTGGAACCCCTGCTTCGCTTCTTCCCGGATGAGCCGCCAAGAGTGGTGGCAAATTAACCTCCGTAGCTTCCCTTCGTGACTCTTCCATTGGAGCCTTCCATCGCTCCTTCCTTCTTGCTCGGAGCCCGCCCCGAGCATCTTCAAACCAACCGACCTTCCGCTAGCCTTGACCGCTCGAGACCTTACCTTAACATCGAGCGAGTAACTCCGGAGCCAAGGACCTAGCCTCCATTTCTAACTCTTCGTCGTACTCATCGCTGAGTATTCTAACTCCTACGATTTCCACATTCTTGTCTTGCCTCGCTTCGAGCTCTTAGTAAAGATTCTAATTTCGATGTTAGCTCGACAAACGCCGGACCGACACGGTTCGTGGTTAGCCGAGGTTGAAGCATGATTGTTGGGAGTTATTTCGGGGTGAGATCGTGTGGTAAAAGTGGATACGGTTATATTGGGAAGGTTGCCGTGATCATCGATCGATTGGTGTCAGGTCGAGAAACCCGAGGGGGTGTATCTTCTCTCCTCGAGTCATGCCGTAAAACCAGTGAGAGCGATTGACCGGGTGTAAGTTTGGAATAACGAGACCAATAGTAGCGGGTCCCACGGATGGCGCCACCGATTGTACAATAATTTGTACGACCGTGCCTTCGATGGTGATCGAAGGGTATAAAGGTGATATGCTTGTGCCAAACTTGTAGTCAATCTGCAATAAGAAATAGTAGACACTTCGTTATGATTGCGCAGGGTTGGGCCCAAATAACCACCTCCGACGTGTGAATAAGTATGTGATATGAGTTATGGATAATATGATGTATGTGAAATCTTGTGTTGAGTGAACATACCATTGAAATGACACGTCCAATCTATTTATAGGTGATGAAAATAGCTTGAGAGTGTTAGACACGCTTAGGAGATCATGGGGCGCCCCGATTTATGGTAACCGCTAGGGCTTCATCCCCACTATCTCGGACTTGGCGGGAAGCTAAGGACATAGTGGAACGTGGGGAAGACCAAGTCAAGGTTCTTGTTTGTCTTGGCATCTTCAGAGAAGACACCGGCGGCATAGGCCTTCGGTCATGGATTCCCAACCTGTAACCATGTCAATGATGAATTTACGCCACCAATGACTTATAAAGAAAGACTTGGGTCTTCGTAATGCAATTTCGACTGAGGCCGAAGGGGGGTCCTTCGACCTGATCGGAGGGTACGTCATCAAATGCAAATACCACTAAACGTTTTCAAACCCAAAAATCATATAAAACCACTAGAAATCCAAGAACATGTAAGAGAGATGATCAAACCATGGCTCTTGATACCATTTGTAACATATTGGATTTCACAAACACATCAATACATAATAATGGTCGTATGTATATATAGTTTTAGAGAGAGAAAGTGGGATATTCTAGTGAGAGAAAACATACGGAAGGTTAGATTCCAATCGAACATCCAACCCTCTTCCTTGTGGGGAGAGGGCTATTTATACAAAGAAGCACGCCCTCCTTCGGGCTGTGGATCAGGCATACAATGGGTAAAGACCCGTCCTTCCTCCACGGTGTTGCACTAGACTAAACTATACTAATAACTAACTAACAAATAACGTAATAAACGATATGTCTACGAGCTAACTTAAGCTATATAATATTTGGGGTGACCGATGCTTCACTATAGAATTTCCAATTCCTAACATTAATGCAAAGAGAGAAGGTAATAGCATACGCCTCTCGCCAACTGAAAACCCATGAGAAGAATTACACAACACACGATCTGGAATTAGGATCGGTTGTGTTCGCACTCAGAATTTGGAGACATTATTTGTATGGCACAAAGTGTGTAGTGTACACCGATCACAAAAGCCTACAGCACATTTTGCACCAAAAAGAACTTAACATAAGACAACGCCGATGGTTGGAATTACTCAGCGACTAAGACTGCGAAATTCGTTACCATCCGGGTAAAGCAAATGTTGTTGTTGATGCTCTCGAGAAAAAGAGCGACCAAAACCCTTAGAGTCGATCTTTGGGTATGACAGTCAGTTCACCTCTTCCATCCAAGATTCTTGAAGCACAATCGGAAGCACTCAAAGGAGAGAATCGCCCAAATGAGAACCTTTATGGGATGCCAAAAAATGAAAATGGATTCGTAAAAAGGTCGGATGGAACCTTATGCTTTAAGGATCGAAGTTGGATTCCACGTTACGGAGGATTTCATGATATCATTATGCACGAATCCCACAAATCTAAATACTCCATACACCCAGGATCTGACAAGATGTATCTAGATCTGAAGAAATTGTTCTGGTGGCCAAGCATGAAGGCCGACATTGCGACATATGTTAGCCAGTGTTTAACCTGCTCAAAGTCAAAGCCGAACACCAAAGACCCTCAGGTCTACTGGTACAACCCGAAATTCCCGAATGGAAATGGGAACGCATAACAATGGACTTTATCACCAAGCTACCTAAGACCTCTAATGGCTACGCCACTATTTGGGTAATAGTTGACCGTCTCACCAAGTCAGCTCATTTCCTACCAATAAAGGAAAATGACGGTATGGACAAAATTGCACGACTGTACCTGAAGTAAATCATCGCACGCCATGGTGTACCAATCTCCATCATCTCGTGATAGAGATAGCCGCTTCACCTCAAATTTCTCGAAGTCACCCAAGATGCTTTAGGATCTAACCTGACATGAGCACCGCTACCATCCTCAAACCATGGGCAAAGCGAAAGGACCATTCAAACTCTAGAGGATATGCTAAGAGCATGTGTGATAGATTTTGAAATGGTCGATAAACATTTGCCATTAGCCAAATTCTCTTACAACAACAAATATCACACAAGCATCAAAGCCGCACCATACAAGCACTCTACTACCGAAGTGCAGATCGCCCGTGTGTTGGGCCAAAGTCGGAGAAAGTTAACTTACTGGTCTGGAGCTAATTCAAGAGACTACTGAGAAGATAGTGTTAATAAAAAACCGACTACAAGCAGCACGTGATCGTCAAAAGAGCTACGCGGACAAAAGACGAAAGCACTTGAGTTCCAAGTGAGAGATAAAGTCATGCTGAAAGTTTCGCCATGGAAAGGCGTAATCCGTTTTGGAAAACGTGGAAAGTTAAATCCTCGTTACATTGGACCTTTTAAAATTCTCGTAAGAATCGGGCCAGTGGCTTACCGACTCGAGTTACCACAAGAACTCAACTCCATGCATAACGTGTTTCACGTATGCAACTTGAAGAAATGTCTTTCTGACGAAACTCTTGCTATTCCATTGGAAGAAATTCAAATCGACAAAAGGTTGAACTTTGTCGAGGAACCCGTTGAGATTATGGATCAAGAAATCAAACGGCTCAAGCAAAGCCGCATTCCTATCGTTAAGGTCCGTTGGAACTCTCAAAGAGGTCCAGAATACACGTGGGAACGTGAAGATGAGTTCAAGCGTAAATACCCACATATTTTCTCAACTTCAGCAAGTAACTCTATCTGAAAACCGAGGACGGTTTTCCTTTTAAGGCGGGGAGGATGTGACACACGGTAATTTTTCACTTATTATTAAATAATAAATGGTAATTTATTATTACTAAGCATGTTACATTAAGCATACATTAGCTTGCTGAACATTTTGAGTGGATAACTCATACATTGTAGCATACTGTATAACTTTTTGCATATTAATTTAATTAGAGAATTGTGATATTCTTGTCCTGAAATTCTCTTATGATTAAAATTGTAAGACGAGAGGTTATCTCGTTTTAAACTGAGACTGTCACCGCACGCGTACCAACACTATGATAAGGACAAAATAAACATATGATAAATCCCCCGAATAGAAAATATTACCAATATAATACCATTTCAGAAACGTATTCATAAGGCGTTTCAGTATAAAAAGTATCAAATTATAATACTTCGTTCACGGTATAATATCGCGGGACACAAAATACTTAATACAAATCTTAGTTTACTTACAACATTTATCAATTAAAACTTACCTCATAAATTAAAATTATACAAATTACTTAAGAAAATAAAAATCCTATCCATCTACTCTTGTTTTATCCCCCCCCCCTCTACTTATATTTGATCGTTTTCTGTTTACTTACTCTTCCCCACGCCTTTCTCTCACAAGGAGATAACAACAAAATTCCTTCTTCCCAAAAGTTCCATCTTTTCCTGCTACTCTACCCTTCGACTAGGTCAATGCACCCAAAAAGGGAGATTGATAAAAATGGAACCTCCAAGAGATCCTTTCATCCTCACTCCTACATACAAGGTAAATTGGTGAATGTCTTTGTCTCTCCTTTTGCTACCATCATCCACACCGCCCAAGCCAAAAAGACAAGCCACCCTCAAGAATCTATGAAGCTATACTATCTTTCCTTTATTCACAGAAGCTTTGTCGTTTCACCCTACATCATTCCCAGATGTCAACAAGGAGGGAGAAGGTTTGAGAGTGAGTTTTGCTAAAAGTAGATACTCCTCATCTCCCAAGATTGGAAAGCCTAGTCAAAAACTACTCATCTTTTCCTTTTATTTTCTGTCGAGGCAACCCAAGGAGTATCACACTCCAAATCTCACCACAAAGGATAAGAAAACTTAGGAGCATTGGAAGACTTTACTTGGGTGTTGCTTCGGATCGATTGGTTTGTTTGTGGTGTTAGATTTTCGGGTTGCCCTTCGACTCCATTGTCATCACACTTCTTTTGTAAGAATTGATTTCAACCCTATACTTTGTTAAATCCATAAACTTGTTGATTATGAAATTGATAAATTCGATTACTTTTGTTGTTGCTAAGTCTTATTCTATGAAAGTGGTGATGTGAATGTATTTCTTTCTTTTGTCGATCAAGTGCACACAAAGAGTTAGAAATTTGGTTTCGGATAGTTGTGATATCATGGTGTAGTTAGGTGCTCATCATGATGAAGAGATTGTCTAGTGTTATTCTTTTATTGGTCCTTATTGGTGAAGTTAAAGTAGTGGAAAACCCACTGTGGTTATCGCCACGATGGTGATGTTTAAAAGCGTAAGTGAAAGGTTGGTATGGGTGTTGATGGATTTCGACCTTAGGACTCATGTTTAGGAAGCGTTTTGGTTGTAAAAGAACCTTGTCATCTATGCACTTTTCATTTGCTATCTCGGATAGGAGCACTTGACTCGTGTGTTGTCCGTTTTGAAAGCTTTCCCACATAAAGTACCATTTACAAACTCCCTCCCAACTCCCAATTTATGTCTAGGAAATTTTCATGTGGTCTTATGACTAGTAGTCAATTTGTAAGTAGAGATCGAGGATCATTGTAGTAATGGTGAAGTCGAGTTATGAGGGGCGAAGGGTTTTCGACCAGTCACGAGACTCGAGACAGAAATGTAGTAGACACGTAGGTGTCGAACCTGGAACCCTCGACCATTTTCTTGTGTCTAATTCGTGCTACAAATTATTTTGGTGCAAGTAATTCTCTCGTCAAAATTTGCAAAGAAACCTTTCTAATGCATTGGGCATGCATTTGATTTACCTTCCAAGAAAAAATCTTCCTAAAACCATCAATGGGCCGAGCCCTTTCTTATACAATCCCACTTTGGGCCTAAGCCCAAGCCTAGTACCCTTGACGGGCCACACCCACGTGGCTTTGGGGTGTTCGTTTAGATGATATAAGCAAATCAACCAAATAAGACTCGAAATGTATACTTGGAAGTCAAATAAAACTAAACTCGTTTCCCGTATATTTATAACCTTCCACTTCGATATATATATATATATATATATATATATACCGTCAAGTAAACAAGTGTAAAATTTGTAATCCAAGGAAACAAGTGTTTAAAGCGTAATGTACTTAATAAGTTTCCTACCAAAGTTTTAACGTCAATGTGATTGGTTAGTTCCATTTATACTAAGTAAGATTTTTAGTCATTAAATTCTAATGCTAAAAACCAATTTTGACAAATAACTATTGTCTAACTATATTATTGTAATACATAATAAATTAGAAAGTCTTCAAATTTAAAATGGGTATACTTTAAAATAAGAGATATTAGAAGGTAAATCAACTTTGTTTGATTTGACAATACCATTATGTGTCAACATGAATAAGTATATATATACATGTATATACTTACGAGTAAAACATTATGATTATTTTACAAGCCAAATTCGGTCTTAATACCATTATAAGAACAAGATTAAATTAATTATTCTAAGTAAGTCCTACTTAAAATAATGAACTAAAATGTTGCCCTACTTATCTAGGTCGCGTGTCGGTGCAGTTCCACAATACCCATTGAATCCACCTTTGGACTACTTATTGCTAAGGTGAGTTTCATAGCCCCTACTTTTACTTGATAAATTGTTTTATACATTTTGGGGTGAGAAAATATGCAAAACCTTTTTATGGACTCGAACTATTGCATGATTACTATTACGGTTTAGCCTAAGCCCTTATTTCCTAGAAATGCCCTATTCATGAACCGTCGGTTCCTCGGGAAGCGCGAATGTTATAAATAGATCTATTGAGGTGACTCCTCGTTCGGTTGGCCATACTTAGGCCAAGGCGAAATGTATACCATGTCGGAATCGAGTGTAAAGGGACAAAACACTCGCATTGGGCCCCATGAATTGTATGACTTCATTTTGCATCTGAAACTAGCCAGTAGCATCGGTTGCATGAACTTAGTGCTAACGTAATAGACTTTCATTCATATATCATTATATTCGTTGTAATGATTATATGCCTTTGATTATGGTCCATACTTACTTGTTAATTATAAACCTATGAACTCGCCAGCTTTTAGTGACCTTTTAGCATATTTTCTCGGTGTTTGATTTGTGATCATGGTTCAAGGCAAGGAGGGGCAATGGTCATAGTTATCCTAAAAGAAGTGTTTTAACACATGTTGATGTTTTATTTGGGACTACAAAACTTATGGGTTGTGCCCTTTTATTTGAACAATGTTTGTAAAACAATTTTATGAAATTAAACGGAGTATGTATTCCGTTCTTTATTACTTGTGTTATGATCTCCGATTTAGTAGCACCCCATGACACGTATGCTTTCGCTAAACCAGATTTGGGGGTGTTACACTTAACAACCTGTGAATCTGAACCGTTCAGACGCGGTAAGATATTTTGGCCGTTCAGACCGTTTGTTTTTTTTCCCCGTTCAGACGCGGTTAGAGGCAGTAAAATCTTAGACATGAGAGGAATGCCTCTTGTTGACACAAAACATCCAAAACAATTTTAGTACGAACAAGCAAATGCGCGGTTCGAACATGAGTTTTGTTTCCGTTCGAGATGCGGTCGATTCGAGACATTTACGCCTCAGTTGATTCGGATGTGCGATTCAGATTGATTGAGCCTCTTAAAAACAAACACCACCTTAATCTTTTCTTATTCGATAAAACCTCGACTTACATGTACCAACCACTTTCAAAACATATTGTTTAATTTTTTAATAGTTATCGGTGATCTAATTCTAACATATTTAACTTATAGTGGGTGTAATGGTGGTGGACCATCTTAACGCCAAGACCCGCATCCCCATCTTTCCACCACCTTTGTTCTAATCGGTGGTCGCCACCACCACCACCACCGATTCATTCACATTTTGTGATCCTTCATGCGGGTTAGTTAGCATTCATTGATATCATGGCTTACTATATCTGGTTTTCAAAATAATCATTTTCTCATTGCTTTGTCATACGATAATAAACATGAGAAGTTTTTCTCATTCAATTTTTAAAATAAGCAAATTTTTGATTCAAACATACATAACCTAAACTATAGTATCCGTAGTTATTTCATAACTTTTTCGATTTAAACCTAACAAGCGAGGACGGGATCGGACTATAAATGACCCGATGCATTTACTTAAAACTAAACATGACTATGAACACATTTCTTTTGGACTATATGCATTTCAGAAGAGTAATGATTTTCTACAAGAATTAACATTACCCCACAAAAATCTATGGATGTCTCAAAACTCACTATGGTTTCGTCAATGATAACTAAGGTTGTTATTCGGGTAACCCGACCCGAAAGTGGGGGTTATTCGGGTTATTCTGGTTATTCGGGTACGGGCTAACCTGAATAAGCCAAGTTATCTATACTACATTATAAAGCATTTGGGACATTCCTAAAATAAAAAGCTTAAAAAAAGATTCAACACTTGCTTATAATGAAAAATTATAATAAATACATCTATAATAGCATTGATTACAACACTTTAAAGCACTTTTATAGAAAGTTTTTTTTTTTTTTTAAATACAAAGTAATTTAATAAAAGAAAAAAAAACGCCTATAACAATAATTATCTAATAAATGTTATTTTAAAACACACATAATATGAAAAATACTTGTTATTATATACGATTATACAAACTAATAAAACACACAAGCTTCATACAATTTATATGTAAACAAGTTGATGGTATACATGGTTTTAAAAAAATGGACCAGACCTACGGGTCCAATCGGGAACCGAAGTCACCAATGGTTCGGCTAGCCAATAAAAGTCGTCCGAAAATTATATTCTTAACTCAATAGAGTTTCAAATGCATACTAAATTACAATGTTCAAGAAATATTATTAAATCAAGAGTTCCTCGAGAACCAACATATACACATTTTATAATTTTTGATAAAACTTACCGTGAAAACTAAAACTTTGTTTTATAAAACTCGAACGATTTTTTCAAAGCAAATGATGCAAAGTGCTAAGTGCTAATTATATATTTAAATGCTCTTTATCTTTATAAGTACTCTTTACTTGTATCACGACTATCATCCATCTACGGGACAAATATAACAAACATCGTTTTAGAGAACTAAATTTTCTTGTATAATGTAAGTGATTTTTAAAATTCGCTATGATGTTATTATTTAATGGTAACTTGCGACTATATGCCAATATAAACTGCTTTAACCTCATACCTCTACAATATACTAGCTACCAATTCAGTATTTTCATAATATCACTTGGATAATCTACAATTTTTATATGAAAAATATTGTTATTGCATAAAATTGTTCAAAACTAAAACTGCCATCATTCAGATATCTATTGTATCGTAAAATATAAAACTAAAAAATTCGTTGAATATTTTAATTGCATGGTACCGCACTAGTAATATAAAAATTCAAATAAGTGGGTAGATCAGATATAACACCAAAGAAACATATGAAAAAAAATTAAAATCCTTTGTGCGGGTTATTTGGATTAACCCGAAACTCGAATAAAGATACAACTCTCACGAAACCCGACTGATTAAACTTTGGGTTAATCCAAACAACTCGAATAATGTTTTTCGCACCATATAACTCAACTCAAATAACCTTATGAGGAAAGTTTCAATGCGAGCAAATAATTATCTAAAGAATAAATGGTTAAATCTTCACCATCCAATCTTTCTAGATCTAATGGTATAGATTTAATGTTTATTAAAACAAAGGGATATTTTGTAATTATAACTCTACCAAACACCGCTCTTTTCACACTCATACTCACACACTCTCACTTTTTACACGCATTATCTTTATTTCTCTCTCACCAAAATCTTCATCTTTTTGAGATCCAAAACCTAACAACTTCTCAAGTTCAATAGTAATCAAATATCTTCTAAACAATGAAAATACAAGAGGAAAAACGATTGTTCGACGGTCCAACATGTGGAAGCCGTACGCCGTAGGTGGTGGCGGTGATAGTGGTTGTACGGTGCACGCGGAGGTGGCGGTGGTTGTGGGGTGCGCGGAGGTGGAGGTGGCGTGGTGGTGGTTGGTAGATAAATGGTAGTGTCGTTGAGGGAAAAGAAGATGGAGTGTGGTGTAATTGATAACGCTACCGTGGTGGTGGTTTTATAACACCTGGTAGATAAATAAGCCGTATTGTATCGTTCTCTGGGGAATCGAAATGTCTAATTATTGTGTTCGTATGATGGTTTAAAGATGTGTTTACTTAGTAATTGATGGTTGAATTGTCACGTCCTTATTCTTAATCGCGTTGTGTCTAAAGTCGTAGGGTATCGTTTGTCCACAACTCTTTGAAACTACCAAAGGTCTAAATCTACAAAATCTCTAGAATTATAAACTCTAACTCTAAGGTACTCTTTGGATGGTTTAGCCTACAACTACTCTAGGTGTTATAGTCTAAGGTTCACAAGATTAATCAAGCATTAACTACACAGAATGACCTATCGCATTACTAGATTATTAACAATTAAGATAAGAGACAACCAATCAATATTCAATAATTAAGTTTCATATTCCTAGCGAACACATGGAGAACATGCAAGCATACACACAAGTAATTGAAGACATAATTGAATTAATGAAGTAAAACACTTATTTTGATGTAAGATAGGGTTTGAAACCCTAAAATCTTGTATACAAAACTGACCTTGGTTCGGTTTAGGTTTTACTCAGACTACACACTAAAAGCGAAAAATTGATTCTATATATAAGATTACAATCGCGACGTCACCTTATGATTTGTGGCCCGTCGGGGTCGCCGTCATTAGGGTTTGTCTTGGCGCGTTAGTAGTAACGGAGGTGGTTTCAAAGTTCTGTTTTATTTTCCTCCTACACTTAAAGCGAACATTGTCCCCAATGTTCCCAAGAAGTAGGTGGCAAACACACATATATATCTTTTAATTAATTGAAATTCTCATGGTGGTGGTTGGTAGATAAATGGTAAAGGTTTCCTAGAATAACGTGTCGTTGAAGAAGTTTATTGAAAGGCCTTTTCCACAAAAGGTGTCCTATGCAACATGGTATGTTAGATTCCAAGGGTTCCCAGACTTAATTCTAGGGCTTTTCCTAACATACATGAGGTGAAATGGAAATGTAGTCATTGTCTACTTTATCTACTTCCTCGGCGTAATTGATGGAATTAGAAGAAGAATGGAAAGCATTAACCTTCCTATCACTATTGGTGGAAATGTTTGCTACATGTGGGTTGAATTGTCAAGTCCTTAAAGAAGTAATTGAGGATGTAGTAGTAACCAAAATCTTGTATGAAATGACCTTGGTTCGGTTTAGGTTTTACTTGCTAGTTGATAACATCATTTACCCGATGTGAGGATAAATAAAGACCCACTATCATTTTTATAAATCATCTAAAATATTTGAACATGGAATTGTAAAGTTACAAAAAAGTTTTAGACTAAAATACACTGTTGGTCCATAAACTTGTCCATAAACATCACGCTGGGACAAAACTTGCCATTTTCATCGTCAGTAGTCCAAAGTATGTGTTTTTAGGCTAAATGAGTCCCTTGACCCATTTTCAGTTAGTCAACGTCTGTTATCTTCTCCCATGTGCCTTGCACATGAGGGCAAAACGATCATTTTATCGTTTTGGTTGATTATTTTGGTGGTACAACCTTAGGGACGAACGGTGCACTTAATAAAAAAGTTATACCATCACTACCAACACCCTCATGTTATCTCTTTTTCTGTTTCTCTCTCTAAATTTCTGCTTCTTTCTCTAAAATTAACACCAAAATCATTCTCAAATCTCATCCATCCACTCAAAAAAAAAAAAAAAAAAAAAAAAACACCAATCTTGATTCTTCATCTTCATACCCACAAACAATATCAAAACCAACAAAATATTTGGGATGATCCATAGATGTGGCTAGAACAAATTCAGATTTCATATTTGTTACCCTGTTGTGTTTGGCAACACCAATTCAAATTTCAGATTTGTTACCAAGGATGTCGTTAGTCTTTAAGGCCATGTTGGCATAATGGCATACCCAACTCAATTTCATTGACTTTAATGCAAATTTAAGTCAACAACCATTTCCCGCTAGTTAAGCAGTAACTAAGTGGTGTGCTTATTGGCTCACCACCGATTCATTTATACAGACCACACTATGAAAATGAACCATATATGGACTACAAGATTGAGAAAAGAATAATGAAAAAGACTCTCATAATCAATCAAGATCCATGACAGATAGCTAGTTCTTTTTGTATACAAATTACTATATGATCATTATCATTCCAAAACAAGAAACAAAAAATAAACAAAAAAATCTCATAAACCCACGGATCCAATCTAGTTAAAAGAGTCACACCGATGCCCGATATGCCCATTCCGACCACTCTTAACCCCAACCAAACTCGACTTCTCAATAGCCCAACCAAACGATCAAAAACGCCTTCGATCCCTAGCATACACTCGACATACTTCCTAGTACGAACATCCATCATCATAGCTCTATCCGACCTCAAAACACCCAAACCTTTAAGCAAATTCTTATAGTAATTGTATACGCTATGGGAAATTTTTATCGAGAGTCGGTCGAATTCTATGAGGTTTAGGCCTAGCTATAAGACCGCTTGTTACCCAACTCATGAGCTCCCCGTCACGTTTAGCATGATTAAGTTCCCTCTCTACATAGTCTAATGATATTTGCAGCATTCCCCCAGCCCCACAATCATCAGATATGCATATGAAATTAAGCCCAACGTTTTTCTCCAACCAGTAGAGGTAACTTACGTGGAACATTGACTTGAGCATGTCTTGTGGTGTACATACATCTTTAAGTATCACCTGTTCAATTTATTTATCTTTAAAATATTACTAAATATAGAAGGTTATTGTAGAAGGGGAAAAAAGAGTACATACTTTCACCAAATAACACGTTTAAGTCCTTAGTTACCGATTACGTGAGTGGTTTAAATACTCAAACTTTATAACTTAGTTACCGATTACGTCCCTATACTTTATTTCTTTTCTAACCGAATCAACCACAAAAAAATGCTTAACAACTAACCCGCATTTTTGGTGAAAGTATATAAGTTTCTTTTCATGACAGCCCAAAAATGAAATAACAAGTAAAGATGATGAAAATAGAGGTTGGAGTTTGCTTACACAAACTTTGCTATTATGCAGAGTTAGGATGTAGCCTTGGTTTTTGTACAAGTCAAGTAACGCATGTGTATCCGCTTTGGTTTTGACAATGTCGGAAAGCTTTGACCCGAGCTCTAGACGTTGTTCGATGGTAGCAGCGGCTTCTTTAGCTTCCGGTGAAAGTACTCTATTCTCTGCCTGCAGGGACAAAAAGAATGATGTAATTAAGTAGAGTTGACAAAATGGGTAGGTTTAGTAACAGGTCAGACGGGTTTGGTTGTAGCGGGTCAATATAGTACGAGTCAAAATGGTTGAGATCAGGTTTAGCAAATTTTACTCTTTCAAAGCTATATATTCTATAGATATAAAGAAAAATGGTCTATATCCGATGACTTACTTTTCTTGCTGGCTTTAGATTAATGAGTGGTAGAGCAGGGAAAAAGGGCTCTTCATAATTGACCTCTTTAACCGAAGAAACAAGACCGCTTAGCAGATATTCACCAAAACCAAGCCTGCATATTGGGCATAGAATACTAGTTTAGTATAACAAAATATAAAAATTGTGTAATTTTCTTGAAACTGGTAAAAGACATAACAATCATAATTTAGAGATTTACATGTAGAATGAACATCACTTAAACTGATTATCAGAATCCTTTTTTCTAACACCTACTCCTGCACTAAGGAGGTGTTTGGGGTTTCTCATACAAACTACTTATCTACTTATTGTTATTTTAATTAGTACTTTGGATTTCAAGCTCCTTATTCACCACATTTCACTCACAAATAATCAAATAACCCGTTTAGATAAGCAATCCCAAACACTCATAAAACTCGTACTGAACGCAACAAGCAGATAATCCGTTTTATTAAGCAAATCCCAAACACCGCTTAAGTTCAAACCAATTATCGACCCATAACCAATCGCAACCATTTCACTAAACCCAACCTACAAAACACATTATCCACTACTCAATCCTCTACCACACAAACTATTATTCAACCCTAATCACCACATCCATCTCACAATACCTAAACTATAAGCACATTATCCACTATTCGTCCTAAAATAAGAGGGTGTTGGGATTGCCTATTAAGACTACTTATCTGCATATTCAAATCACCTCATTTAAAAACGAGTTTGCGTAAGAAATCCCAAACACCATACAACTATTACGAGACAAGCAGATAATCTCTTATTAGAAAATCTCACAACAACAAAAAACCATAATACCAATAACTCAAAAATTGAAACACAATAAATTCACTCACTTGAGTAGCAAGAACACTACTAACTTGCGCAGCAACACCTTACACACCCCTCCAAACCGAATACTCCAAATAATCACTCGTAATGAATGAAAAAGGTAGATAGATGAGTTTTTAGTTAGGATGAAAAGAATGAAAAAAGTATATGAATGACTTTATATATGGGCAAAATAGTCATTTAAGGAATTTAGCAAAAGTTAACAGACGTTGACTAACGAAAAATGGGTAAATGGACTCATTTAGCCTCTAAAACGCATACTTTGGACTACCGACGATGAAAATGACAAGTTTTGTCCCAGCGTGATGTTTTGGGACAAGTTTAGGGACCAACAGTGTATTTTAGTCAAAGTTTTATATTTGGGAAGATGATGAAAGTATTTTTTGGGTTTTGTTTCCCAGGTTTCATGTATGACTACTTTTTTTCTTTATTAATTTATAAAGTTCATCAAGTAAATACATGTATTATAAGTTATAAATATATAAAAGTGATTTATAACTAACAAATCTTCTATACATTTCTTTTTAATAAAATGGGTAAAATCCAAAATGTTTACTCTGAATTTTTTTCGGTTAATGGGATAAAGTGTGATTAATGGGATAAAGTGATAAGTTTGATGTTATAAAAAGTATGGTGCTAGATGTTGATATTTATAGGGATTCTTGTTTCAGTAAGTATGATTTTACCTCAATTTTTTAAAAGTAAATCACATATGATTTGCCGCAAATCACATATTTTCAGCGGATTTGTGACCAAATCAATTATTTTTTTTGAAAGTGAATCACATGATTTGTTATTTTTAGATTAAAGCGAATCACACGTGTTTGGGTTTATAACATCAAAGACTAAATCACACGTAATTTACATTTTTATAACGAAAAAAAAAAAAAACAGAATCACATGTGATTTACGCACGAATCACAAAAAAAAAAAGAATCATGTGTGATTTACTCATTTTTATAAATCACATGTGATTTTAAAAAAATAACAAACACAAGTGATTGTTTTACGAATCATGTGTGATTTTTCTGGACGAAAATTTTGAAAAAAAAAAAAGTTCGTCGAAAGTATATAAAAGTGGATATCTATAGAAAGATGATTTCATTTCTCATCGCGATGGTGTATTTTTCGTAGCTCGAAAATTTACCGTTTGCAAGATATGTTGTTTATTAAATGAGTTAAAATGACAATTTTGTCATTCTTTTATTATTTTTTGATTTGATCTCATCGTTGGATGAAAGAAAATAGATAATATGATATCTTATTTGTTCTTTTGAGTTTTTTTTATTTGTCATGAATCTCACCTCATAAACTTGTTTGAGTTGTAACTCAGATTAGTCAGGTTCGAGTATTTTTAACACCAGCTTGTAAAATACAAAAGTCAAAACACAGTAGCACAATTTTTTAACCACACAAAGATGTTGAAAGTCAAAAGATAGTCACACACCCATATCCATCCATCGACAAATTTTACCATCTCACAACATACACATCATCATAGTTTATCTTTGGAATCTATGTATGAGATAGAAAAAAGAATAAAACTAGAAAACCACCTCTTCCTTCTCTCTTAAAATAAATATATAAAACCAAACCAACAAAAGGGTTTAACCAAACACTCAATCTCATCATCAACATCCACATTTCTCTCTTAATCTTAAATCTCAATCTCAACCCAACAAACTATTCCACTTTTAAATCCCATCAACTTCACATAATTCATAAAAAATCAAACCCTTTGTTAATTACGTGAATCATTTGGATCGAAACAGGTAACTTTTTCATCTTGATCTTTCTTAATTTTTGGTTTTTTTTTGGTTTTGAATTGGTGTTTAATTGTTGAGATTTCGCTAGATCGGATCGGGTTTGTGTAATTTGCTGTTTATTATCTGATCGTGTTGTTAATTGTGATTATGGTATTTAATTATGTGAATTATGTGTAATTATGAAGTTTAATTTAAGGTTAATTTTTTAACTAGATTGATGTGTTTGTTATTAATCATGAGATCTAAATTGTGTTATTTAAAGTCTTACATTTATTTTTAATTTGGGATCACAATTATCAGATTTTACTTTTAGTTTATTTATAGTTTTACTTTTATTGTTTCAGAATATTCTTTTTTTTTTTAGTTAATTTATGAAAGATGTATTAGAAATTTAGAATATAGATTTAATAAGTTATGACGCTCAACGAGTTAAAGTAGATCGTTAACTGATGAGGTGGAGAATGATTTTGTCTTCGAATGTCGATATGGTGTCTGTTCTTTGTTTTGTGTTTGTATTCTGTGTTACATTATGTTTGCTTTGACGTAACATGATTGATTACGTATCTGTGTGTGGTTATCGTTTTGTCGCGCCCCTGACATAGTAACTTTTGTTTCGTGATAGAAACAGTATCTTTCTTATAAATGCTTTGTTATCTGATTGAGGTATATTTAGGCGTATTTTGTTGTGTGATACGCGAATTTAATAATGTTGTTTCCTAATTATTACCAACGTTGAACATCAAGTGTCTAAACGACTATTGGAGATGGTTATTTACGATTTTACTTTTGTTTAAGACTTGTTAACGTTAAAATTTCTTCTGATTTAACTGGAAAGCAGGCTGCACCAGTAGTTCATTCAGTTGACGGATATCTTATTAGCATGCATGCCTAAGATATGGTGTTGAAGAAGAGAATATATTATGGAGGATTTCATGGTTTATTGGCCCCTGTGATACCTAAAGCTCCTAGATCCGCGAGGGTGAGTGTCAAGTTAAAATTTCATTAGCCAGTCATTTTTTTCGGAGAAATGTAAATGTCTACTAACACATTTTACTTCTTTTTGTAGAAGAGGATTTCACGTCACAAATCATCGGATGGTGGTGAAATATGCGCCTTTGAGTTGTTAGCTGCGGTGGCTGGCAAGTTATTAGAGGAGAGTGAAAGCTCTACTTCTAGTATTGGTTCGGAAAAAGAAGGTGTCAAACATGAACCACTTGAAGTCAATGTCAAACCCGTGGGATCAGAGTATCATGATCAGGCAAGTGGTGCAGAGAGCGAGGTTGTTGTTAAACCTGCTAGTATAGATCTAAAGATAGAGCCTCCTTTGAAGGAAGTGCCACAATCCGAGAATGATTCTGGTTCGGACCATGCTTCTAATATTACGATGTCCGATTTCATAAAGAAAGATGTAACTCATTTAGAAGGCATTGAAGACAAGCCAGAAGGAGGGTCTCCCAGTCATACAAACATATGTGACGTTAACTTTGGTAATAGCAGAGCGAAATACGGGCCGGCCGTGAGAGCAACAAAGCGGAGGGTTGACTGCAGTTAATAATACTTACAGTTTGAAGGACCATGTGGCATCATGTGTAAATACCCGTGTGCCAAAAGTCCACCTAGTAGTGTACATGTACCTCTTTATAGGATCCGTTCCCAGTGCTTGTTATTCAAGGCACAGGGACAATGTGAATATTAATATTAGAGATGATGATGAAAATATCTTAGGTATAGTAACCGTAGCTACACCAGACGGAGGGTGATTGGATCACGAAGACGTGCTGAATCCAGAAGAATAAGGAAGATGCTGACTTATAAATACTGGAAAGCTTCTCGAAAGCTGAAAGATTATGAACTTGCCGACACAACTAGTAAGTGAACAGCTCTAGCAAACTACAGTAAATATTTTGCTACATGTATTTTGGTCGTTTTCTTATGAGACTATAATTGCTTGTTTTAGGTGGAGTTAAATCCTTTGACCGTAAAAGGAAAAATATATACATGAGAGAACGTTATCCAGCCTATTGTGCGTCTAAAAGGAGGAAGGTGTTTGATCATAGCTCAAAATCTGCGTATGTTAAGGAGTCAAGTAGCGAAAGCATATCTAATTCAGTGAGATTTAGCATAAAGTCCTTTAAAGTACCAGAACTGTACGTTGAGGTGCCTGAAACTGCAACCGTAGGTTATCTGAAGGTATTATTTAATGGACCCGTGAAATTTATAATTTGTGTTTCTTGACTGGTAAACTGTTTTGGTTCTTATTGTAAACTATTTTTTTCCCTAGGGGAGAGTTATGAAGGCTGTCACGGAGATTCTACAAGGGCAGTTACATGTAGGAGTACTTCTTCAAGGCAAGAAGGTTAGAGATGACAACAGAACGCTACAACAAACTGGGATTTCTGAGAATTGTAACCTTGAAAGTTTAGGATTTACTTTGGAGCCTATCAAACCCGAGCCTTCTCCAACTCTTGTTCAGAAAGAAACTCCATTGTTGCTACCATGCAACACACAGCAAGATCTATCCAGGTACTAGATAGTTTTCTTAATACCTATGAAACATTCACTATTCGTTTTTGCCTTTTTGCATTAATAGGTAAGTAAAGGTTTGATAAACCCCTCAAACTTTAGAAAAGTTTGATTCAAGGTAATCATGACATGTTACTAGGTAAAAATGAAATGTAATGATGTGGCAGTTGACGTGTCAGTAAGTTTGACAATGCTGATCTATTGCCTAAAAGTTAAAATTTCTGGAAGTTGTAGTGTTTTTACGAGTGAAATCATAGTTGGTCATTGTTTTTATACAATGACCCAATATTCTCAGATTCAAGTGACGCACCAAGGTCCCAATAGACTCGAAAGAAGAAAAAAAAAAAAAAACATTTATGAGCTCATTTACGTCCTAAATATGGATTTTTTAATGTGTGAATCTTGCGTAGATACATTTGTTGATACGGTATATGTATTAACGCTCCCAAATTATTTTGTCTGTCTACCAGGTCCCCTTCTAGTCCTATTACAGATGGGGAGTTTTCAAATTCTTCCCCGGATAATTCTCATCCAGTAACTACTTTGGACAACTATATGGAGAAGAATCAAGGAAATGCAACCTTCCCAGCTGAAGTTACCACAGAAGAACAGGTGGCTGATTCGAAAGCTCTTGTGCTTGTTCCAGAACGGGATGCTGAGGTACTCTCTATGGTACCATTGAGCGAAAAACCACCCAAAAGATTTGAATATTCACAACGAAGAACTAGGAGACCGTTCTCTGTATCAGAAGTAGAAGCACTTGTGGAAGCTGTTGAAACCCTTGGAGCTGGAAGGTTTGAACATCATACTCACAATCTTTACTTTAATACATAATAATGCTATACAGCTGAGGTGGCCAAATAAATGGATTGGGCGGGTTGGGTAATTGATTGAAATGGGTAAGTTTTGGAGTTGAGTTTACCTGAAAGTCTGAAACGCTTTTGTCCAATTTTTTCTTTTCCAAGATTACTAGAGTTATACTCTTTCCTTTTAAATAAAAAGATCATGCATTACAAATGTATATACTTTCGGCGTCTTTTGACCCATTTGACCGTGTCCTTTTAACTAACTTTTTTGTTTGACCCATTAGTGATAATACTTGACCTGAATCAGTGTATTTATGCCAGTTTTACAAAGTTGCCTCCTGTAGTATATGGTAAACATAAGTTCTAACATGTCTTCGTAACTTCTGCAGATGGCGTGATGTTAAAATGCGCTCTTTTGATGATGCAAACCATAGGACTTATGTGGACTTGAAGGTAAAAAATCCAAGTTAGCCATTATATTCATTAAATACTAGGGAGGGTAGCACCATTATGTTGAAAATTTGCATCCTTTGAAATTAGTATATTCCATCTACCTCAATTATCCATATTGGTTGTTCAAAAAAAAAAAATTATCCATATTGGAGGGGTCCCCCCCATTTCAATTATATTTAAGACCCACAATCACATAATCATTGAGGTTTCATATATGCAGGATAAATGGAAAACCTTGGTTCACACAGCAAGCATCGCCCCTCAGCAACGTAGGGGAGAGCCGGTGCCTCAGAATCTTTTGGACCGTGTCCTGGCTGCACACTCATACTGGTCTCAGCATCAGTCTAAGCAAAACGTGAAGCAGCAGAAGACCTTGGTGGCTCCAATGTAAAGTTTAGTGATGATGTCGAAAAATTTAGGAAAAAGGATCTGTTTCAAGTTGATGTAATATGTGATCTTTTTTTAGTTGTAATTCATTTGGTGGGTCTGTAATTATTCGGGATTGGAAATAATGGCTTTCTAACACAAGTGTAAGATTGCTGGTCTGATTTAGGTGATAACATTGTGCATTTTGTAAATTTTCTAATGTATTTCATTTCAATTTGACACTTCATTCTTTTCATAGAATTATTTACTTTTGGAAAATATTATTAGCTTCTGTGGTTTTGATTAAAGCCATCATACTTCATATTTGTTGACCAGAAAAGAACTTAGATTCGCCCAGCCAGAAGGTGTGCAATGTGCTTATCTTGTGTGACAACATTACAGAGCGAGTGACTCTTTTAGGTGGGCTTTCCTACATTGATCCCTTGAAATTTTCAATGTTTTAGCAAAATGAGATGAAGCTTTCTTAGACTCGTTCTAGTGGTGTGGTTTGACCACCGCCATGTCAACGCCATATCAATATCTACTCCGACACCAAATCTGTTAGCAAACCTCCAGCAGTTTCACCAATTTCCTTACCATTTATCTATTCCTCACTTAAATACAAAATATCCACTTAAAATAACACACACACACACACAAAATTCTTTGATTCGGTGGTCTGCACTACTGGATGGTGTGAATTTGGTTGTTTCACGTGCGATCAATGGTCTCCGTTACAAGCATAACGCCCCGTGAAAATGTACTTGTGGAAGGGACCTTATACTACCCATAGTCTTATACTTGCTCTTTAATTGTATCAGTTGTTGAAAAATTTAGCCAGACTTGGGATTACCACACCCAAGAATGGGTTAGAGATGACGATGAGACACATAAGGCCCATGAACACCTCGACTTTAAGAGTGGTTTGTTTTGGTAGTCTAGTGGAAAGATCACGGTGGAAAGATCGCTAAGAGAAAGATCACGGTGGAAGATCGCTTGGTTTCCATCGATAAGCGAGTTTCCATCAAGAAAGATTTTCAATCGATAGTCATGAAAGATTGATAAAAGATCGCTTTGTAACGGCTTTCGACCTATTCATGGCATTATAACCGCATTATGACCACGCTTAATTGGTCACGTAACCACTAACAAATATAATGGGATAATTATGAGGAGATTAATGGGCCGATTAATTCTCATAATTTCATTTGACTATCTCGAGTAATCTCCTATAAATAGAGATCCGATTATGCACGGAAGGACACAGTAAAACGATTAACACTTATTAGCAAGGGTTATAGAATTGTGCCTAATTCCATAACCGCATTTGGCCTTATCCCGCGAGATATTCGTAACCCGCATTAGTGTCGATAGTTTACTTTGGAAAGTGATCACACCATTCCAAGTGATATCCAGTAACCACCTAGTCGATTTGTTTCACGACTTGTTGCTTGTTTCACCGAATTGATTATCTTACCGCTCCTGGGAGTTACTACACCCACAATCAAAGTAAAACTATTTTGTGATAATCAATGGCTTCACGAATGAAACACATGGCTTCAAACTTTGCCAAGCTTGATAAGTTTGAAGGTGGACTTTAGGAGGTGGCGTAAGAAGATGCATTTCTTCTTCACAAGCATGAGTGTGGTTTATGTCTAACTGATTGATGCGTCAAACAACAAGCAGTAACACACATGCCCGCCACTCATGAATGGCGGACAGAATCAAATTTTAAACCCGCCTAAGCACGAAATCAATGAAGATCCGAGGAGTATGTGTTTCCCGGTCGTTATGTCCCAAATGAGTTGGTAAATGGATTATCAAACGCTTAGTGATCGAGGAATTTTGAACGGAAAAGGAGTGAATGATATTATAACTACGGAAAAGCCAACAAATTAAAACGGCTTAAATGCAAATTAAAGGAATTTAAAAGATAAAATCTATTAAATAAACGCTATCACTATATTTAAAATGATGAACGTTTAAAACTTAAAACTAAAACTTACGCTTAAATTAAAATTACGTAAACGTCTAAATAAAAACGTGAAAATTACACAAGATAAATCCTAAAAATATGAAAAATACATTTTACAATCCTAATGATAAAAGAAAATATTTGGAAAAGAAAATTATTTTATAATTATTTATCTAATTATTATTAATTAAAACTAATTTTAACTATTAAATAATTAACTAAAATACAAGAAATTAGGAAATAAAGCTAGAAAAATAAAATTAAGACTTAGAAAATCTAAAATATCAAAATAGACTTTTCAAAACTATTTTGTATTTTTCCGATTATTTTCTATTTTCTAGGAATTAAAAACTATTAAAAACTAATTAAATTGCTAAAAATTACAAAATAAACTATGAAAATATGGAAAATTACTTTTTACTTTTATATTTATCTAAACTTAAGAAAATTGAAAAATTATTTTTTTGAACCTTTTCTTAAGCGATTGCTCCAAACACCCCGCTTTATGCTGTCGATATGTAATTAAAATGATATAACAACTAAGCAATCTTGAATTAATGATCAAACTACACTAATGTAACTTAAATACAACTATTTGAACAGATTTTAACTAGTCTTGACAAAGGAAACAGATTATGCTTTTGAACCAAATATCAACTTACAAGATGTCCATTAGCCACTTGTGCCATGGTTGAATCCAAGTACCGAGAACCACTAACTAAATATCAACCCAAATGAATCCAAAAGCAACCCATATCTACCTCTGCATCACCCATGTCCATTTCCATTGCTATTTTTGACCTGTTTGACCACATCGACCAAGGATCAAAATGATAGGAAACTTGAATGCGAGGCTTGTCAAAAGTCATATGTTTATACAAGCTTATATGAGCTTTAAAATAAACTTCTAAACACTCAGATTTAAGTATTTGAAATTGCCAAATTGAAACAAAGGAGCTAGAAACTTGCATTTGTAAACATAAAGCGAAATTTGTGCTTGAATTAAGTCTCGATACTTTAAACACTTTAAATTGATACAATTTAACAAAATACAAATCTTACACTTAATTGAAAGGTTTTATATAAAAGCGACATAAGTAAAAAAAAAATAAAACTAGTAGACCCTTTTCTTTGCTCCAATTGCTTTTTATTTAATCCAATCTCTGCCTCTCTCCTCCGAATCTTCCCATCAATCCTAGCCATTGGATGGCTTTGATTTGATCTTCACCATTCAGCGACGACAGCGCCAAATCCCTTTTATCCAATCGGGGTCGAGAGGGGGGGTGGAAGGTTCATTAAATTCTCTTTGGATGTTAGTTGTGATGTAGGGAACATACATTTTGCAAATTTGATATGTTTTTTATCTCGATTTTGATATTTTTGCATTTAAAACACATAAAACACTGATTTGTGATATTTTGATCATTTTGATGTGTTTCGAGTGTTTTCGATGATTTTGCGTTTATTTTGACAAAATGATGAGTATTTAGACACTCATCAATCCCCACATCGAGATATTGCTAGTCCCTAGCAATGATTTGAGAAAACATAATGGATTTTAATCTCTTTACCAAAAGCCATTACTACGAGTAGCCAAATGTTTCAGCTTCAAGTAAGAACCATGGTACAAATAACCATGTGATTTTGAGCAAACCACCGAACTTAACTGATTTGATTTGTCTTTACCGTAAGCGTACCTTCGGACTAGCCAAATCTTAGATAAATTATCACTATTATCTTTGGTGAGCTGATTACCAATTATGGATTTTCCATCGCTTTTACCACAAGCCATAATCTTATGCTAGCCAACTCTTCACTTTTTAGGATATGGTGATAATACCATACAATTTTGGGCAAATTGCAAGTCACAACTGGTTTTGAGATATATTTACCAAGAGCCATTTGCTCTGGATTAGCCAATCCTTTAGTCTTACGTACATGGCGGATCGATAACCAATCGAGAAAGTGTAAAACACTTACTCCAAAAAATTTTGGCCAAAAGCGGGAATTGGGTATAATTATATGATAAGATTCATGAGAATTCCACACTTAGAAATGAATATTGCCCTCAATATTCAAAGTACCGCGGTTATGCCAAACAAAGAACGTGAAAGGGAAATATTACGGCCATTATTTGAATTTTTTTTTTTTTTTTTTTTTTTTTTTTTTAGACATGTGGCAACCCCCCACTAGGGTGGTAGAAAGAGGTAAGAAGACGAAATATGGGTGAAAACCCATATAGCATGCTATCGTTTTTGATTCCGAGTCGCTAGCTCGACTCGACCCGCATTCATTTGTTCATGGGAAGCAGAGTGGAAGAAACAATCTCCAACGGACTTTCATTCAAGATGTTTGGATAAACATTCAAGCACGTGAAAGTTCCTCACCGAAGAGATATAGAGAGAACCGCTCAAAAATGATAATTGAAAATGCCGGATCAAAATAGTGTCCTCATTCCCAAGGAGAAAAGGGAAAGAGCAACCACACCATTTGTGAAGAATGGAATAAATATGTGCATCACAATGCATGTCCATTCCTCATCGAAAGAAGCAAATCACCATTTTGACATTTTAAGCTTAAATTTGAAGCTTTTATGGTGATTGGTAACAAAATTTCGGGAGGAGAGTGGAAACGGCTCTTCAATCAATGATTTTCAAGAAAAGAATGTCTCCTCCGAATCAGTGTAGTATTGTCAATTCTGGAGAATTGACTCATCACTAAGAAATGCATCGACTTCATTCCAAAGTTGTCATCTTCCTCATCGTGGTGAGAGAAGGGATGGAAGAGTCGGGAATAAGACTAGAAGATGATGGATCATTTTTGAGCAATTCATCAATGGGAAGAATGTCTCCCATTGGATCACAAACATCATCATCCAACTCGATGAAATCAAGAGAGTTTGGTTTCATCCACGACTTAACAATCTCGATCGACAAACCGATGGGAGGTGGGACAAGTGGTGTGCTCTTAGAGCTAGCGCTTCACCACTTCCGATGAAGTCTCGATTCTAGATCATCGTCATCATCATCAAGAACACTCTTGACTTCCCCGGTACACTTTCAAACCATTTGTTTGAACCAGGTAATTTTCAAAGCTTTGAGCTCAAGACGCTTTTGGTGAACACTCTTAACTCAGGAAATTTGAGAGTGTTGCATTGATTCTTTCGATTTTTGATCAATTGTGGCAACACTCTTTTGTATAGAGGTTTGGAGTCTTGGTTAATATTTAACATGATCTCTTCGTTGTCAACCCGTATGGTCAACTCTTCAAAGAAACACATCAATCGAGCACGACTCGCTCTTAAGAAAGCTCTCCTAAGATGAGGGAACTCTAGGATCCGCATCAAGTCTACTACAACAAAGTCGATGAAAGTGAAATTTTCCCACTTTCATCACGACATCCCTCGGCTATCCCAAGTGGACGAGTTACGGCACGATCCGCTAGCTCGAGTGTCATACGAGTGGATGAAAGTTCGTGAAGAGATGTTTCTTCCATACCGAGAGTGGCATGAGGTTAATGCTAGCGCCAAGATCGCCAAGTGGAGCATTGAAACATCCCCAAGAAATCACACGGATTAAAACCGCTGTGGTCTTCAAGCTTTTCGGGAAGCTTATTAAGAATGGCACCGAGCATTGCTCATCGAGAGGAGTTTTAGCCATCTCGATAGCTTGTCTTTGTTGGTGAGTAAGCCTTTAAGCGTGGATGCAAATTTAGGCATTAGAACGAGAGCATCAACGAAGCTTATATCAAAGTGAAGCTCATTGAAGATTTGGAAAATTTCTCCATTTGCTCTTTGTTTTGTCTTTGAGCTTCTCATCATTCATTCTTGATGGGTAAGGAAGTCGACTAGACTTTTGAGCCGGATGGAAGGTATTTCGCTCAGATTTTTCTTCGAACTTGGGTTCCGGACTTGAAGCTTGACTACCGAAGGTGGGACGTGTCTTGATGCCGTGGGCTTGAATAATGCACCTTGTCCGTTGTCTCCTGGTAACTTGACTAAATGCCACAGGAGGAGGGGCATAGGAGTCGAGGTCCATTGCGCGCCTTACCACCACGAGTGGTGACGGCTTTCAACTCGCATTGGGATTAGGAATAGTATTGCTCGAGTCCTCCAAGATGATGAAGCTTTGTTCATATTCATGTTCATGAAACCGCTCATCATATTCTTTAACTCATTTGTCCGCCGAGACATTGTGGTATCAATTTCCTTTTAAGCTCAACCTCATGTTATTGATCCGAGTTTGCATAGAACGCATGTTTGACCTTACCATTTTCATGAAGTCATTTGGCATGGGAGCTTGAGGAGGTGGTTGATAACTTTGATGATTAGGAGCTTGATAAGGTTGGTTGAAATTGTTCCGCTTTTGATTGAAATTTGGAGAGTTATTGAAATTTTGTCCTTGATTCGAACAAAGCGATTTTGATTGCCATGGTTTTGATTGCCATGGTTTTGCACAGAGGAAAACCAGTGGTGTCATACCGCTAGGTGCACGGTAGTGAGGATCGCCTTTGTGGTCGGTATTGATTGTGGTTTACCGGCCACGGAGCTTGGTAAAAGTAAGCATCGGTTGCTTGACAATCATAATACGTGTGGACCACTACAAGTTTCACACACCTTGTTTATGGCTTTGATTGGTTCCGCTTATGAATTTCGCTTTTGATTTCCTTTACCTCTTTTATCATACAATGGATGATGTCCGTTAGAGCGCTAACGGAGCGGCTAACTCGGAAGAGTTAGTGGATGAAGAAGAAGGGAGGTTAGGAGTATTGACTTTGTTATAGATATAGGAACTTTTGATTTTGCTCGCAATCTCAATCACATCTTTAGGTTTACGATTCAAGATATTGCCGCTCGGCTGCATTCAAGGAATCTTGATCATTACCGTTCAACCCATTGTAAAAGATATTGACTTGTTGAAGCTCTGAATTCATGATGGGGCATTTCTGAGGAGATCTTTGAATCTCTCCCATGCCTCTCCAAAATTTTCATCGAAATTTTGACGAAATCCGAAATTTCATTTTAAGATTAGTCGTCTTTGATGGAGGAAAGAAATAATTCACAAACTTTTGAACAAGATCCTCCCAAGTTTCGATAGATCGAGGGGTTCTTTTTCCACCCAAACCGGTCAGTCCCTCAAGAGAGAATGGAAAAAGCATCAACTTGATGACTTTTGTGGCACATCCTTGAAATTGATAGTTGAAGTCAACTTGTTAAACCAACGGATGTGTGCATACGGGTCTTCTCGATCGACCATGGAATTGATTTGTAGACACAAGTTGGATCAAATGTGTCTTCAATTCAAAGTGATCGAGTTGATTACGGTAAAACAATGGCATCTCCATAACCCTCGGTGGGTGCTTGGAGCATTTCCGCCATAGTGCGTTAAATTCGCCATGTTGTTGCTTGAAATAGTACGAATCTCGGGTTCGACTATTTGGGCAAAGACGCCCACGAGAACGTCTTCTTGAATTTCGCTAGATCACGCAAAGGACTCAATGATCTAGAAGAACGAGCAGTGCGCATGCACTAGAGATAACTCTAAGGATCTCGAGTTAAGAAGAGGAATTATGAAATGAGGAAAGGAGATGATTTTTGATTTTATGGTTATACATATATAGAAAACAAAAGAAAAATATTTTTGTGTTTTATATGTTTTAGATGTTTTGGGTTTTGGATTTTTTATAAGAAAATATGGATATATATAGATAGATAGATGGATGATATGAACAAATGAGTGAGTATTCAAACAACTAATCGCTAGACGGAAGATAGATCAAGACAGCCCCAGCAATGGCGCCAAAAATTTGATGCGTGCTGAACAAATAAGTTAACACACAAGCCCGCCACTTGTGAATGGCGGACCGTAACCAATTTTAAACCGCCTAAGCACGAAATCAATGAAGATCCGAGAGTACAAGTGTTTCCTGGTCGTTATGTCCCAAATGAGTTGTGCAATGGATTATCAAACGTTTAGTGATCGAGGAATTTGAACAGGAAAAGGAGTGTGAATGATATTATAACTACGGTGAAAAGCCAACAAATTAAAACGGCTTAAATGCAAATTAAAGGAATTTAAAAGATAAAATCTATTAAATAAACGCTATCACTATATTTAAAATGATGAACGCTTAAAACTTAAACTAAAACTTACGCTTAAATTAAAATTACGTAAACGCACAAATAAAAAACGTGAAAATTACACAAGATAAATCCTAAAAATATGAAAATACATTTTACAATCCTAATGATAAAAGAAAATATTTGGAAAAAGAAAATTATTTTTATAATTATTTATCTAATTATTATTAATTAAAAACTAATTTTAACTATTAAATAATTAACTAAAATACAAGAAATTAGGAAATAAAGCTAGAAAAATAAAATTAAGACTTAGAAAATCTAAAATATCTAAATAGACTTTTCAAAACTATTTTTGTATTTTTCTCGATTATTTTTCTATTTTCTAGGAATTAAAACTATTAAAAACTAATTAAATTGCTAAAAATTACAAAATAAACTATGAAAAATATGGAAAATTACTTTTTACTTTTTATATTTATCTAAACTTAAGAAAATTGAAAAATTATTTTTTGAACCTTTTCTTAATTATTTGTATTAAAAGCTATTTAAAATGCTTAAAAGTGATTTAAATTAAGAAAAATAGCAAACAAGCTTAGAAAAATCTGAAAATTTCAGAAAACTCTAAAATTATAAAAGGAATCTAGTAAAATTGGAAAACAAGTGCTTATGTGGATGAATATGCAACTGATGTGGAAATGCTTATTGAAATAAGCACTGATTAAGCAAATGCACTCCAAAGGCTACCAAACTCGAAACACAAGCTATGATAAGCTAAAAATACCCAAAATACAACAACAAACAACAAGCTTAACACTCTGATAAGCAAGATTCAATGATTTGATTAAATAAGCTACAAGGCTAAAAACAGATTTTGGGGACTAACTTTAAGCTTATGCACAAGCTTCAAAATAAGCTCAATCTGAAAAATACCAATTGGAACTTGGAAAAGACCTGGTTGAGATCAATTGTACCAAAAATCAGGCCATGAGAAGCTCTTATGAGCCCTGTGCATAAGCTGCACTTCTCGAGAAAACAAACTCAAAGATACACCGACGCGAAAGGTGGCACTTAGGTCCAAAAGAGGGCTTGTTTGAAGCTTATAGAAAATGAAAAATCCAAAAAATGCAGATAAGTAAGGGTACCGGAGAAGTTTCTAAAATACCAAATTTCACTTGATAAGTCCAAAGAATGAGCTCAAGAAAATTCCTTGTAGTTGGCTCAAAAACGATTTTAACCATTCGACTTTTGATGAAAGGATGAACTTTGACTTTATCCAACTTTGGATCCAATTTTATCACCGATCTAGGTGTTATAAGGTGTAATGGAGATAATGCAAGCTTTGTTATAGACTTTGAACACAAAATGAGATTTTGTAACTCCAAATCCACAACAAAGGATCAAGAGAGATGCTTTAGATGATTTTGACTTTTAATGCTAGCGCACCCAATTTATTGACCAAAATGAGTTCAAATAAGCTTAATAGACATGGACTAACAGAATCAACCATCGCATAAGCTTCCCGAGATGTATAATTGCGTAACCAAACACCCTTTTATACATCGATATGTAATTAAAATGATATAACAACTAAGCAATCTTGAATTAATGATCAAACTACACTAATGTAACTTAAATACAACTATTTGAACAGATTTTAACTAGTCTTGACAAGGGAAACCGATTATGCTTTTGAACCAAATATCAACTTACAAGATGTCCATTAGCCACTATGGTCAATCCAAGTACCGTAGAACCACTAACTAAATATCAACCCAAATGAATCCAAAGCAACCCATATCTACCTCTCGCATCACCCATGTCCATTTCCATTGCTATTTTGACCCCGTTTGACTTCATGACCAAGGATCAAAATGATAGGAAACTTGAATGCGAGCTTGTCAAAGTCGATAAGCTTATACAAGCTTATACGAGCATTAAAATAAACTTCTAAACACTTGTATTTAAGTATTTGAAATTGCAAATTGAAACAGTGAGCTAGAAACTTGCATTTGTAAACATAAACTGAAATTTGTGCTTGAATTAAGTCTCAATACTCTTAAACACTTTAAATTGATACAATTTAACAAAATAATACAAGTCTTACACTTAATTGAAAGGTTTTACATAAAAACGACATAAGTAAAAAAAATAAAAACTAGTAGACCCTTTTCTTTGCTCCAATTGCTTTCTTTTTATAATCCTATCTCTTTGCCTCTCTCCTCTGAATCTTTCCCATCAATCCTAGCCATTGGATGGCTTTGATTTGATCTTGACCATTCAAAACGATTTTTGGCGCCAAATCCCCTTTTATCCAATTGGGGTTGAGTGAGGGGGGAAGGTTCATTAAATGCTCTTTGGATGTTAGTTGTGGAGTGGGGAACATATTTGAGTGGATGGAGGAGGGGGGAATGGGATGGTAGCTTGTTTGCAGGATAGCAGCCGAGAGCGATGACTTTTGCGCCATGGTGGTTTGACTGCACTTTTGACCAGAGGTTAATAATCAAATGGGGTTCATAATTCATTATGACAGGGGTCAAGGTTTATGACCAGCCAAAATGGGGTTTAAAGGATTAATAATACATAGGACTAATTGTGCAATTTTCTCAAAACTAGGGACTTGAACCGCCAATCTTGCAAAGTTTCTTCCAAGGACTAAAAGTGACACTCAAAAAGTATAAGGACCAAATTTGCCACTTTGCAATTTTCAGGGCCATTTCGCCAATTTTCAAAGTTGAGGACCATTTTGTAATTTTCTCAAACTTTGACATTTTTCACCAAAGGACTAAATTTGACAACTTATGATTTTAAAAGGACCTTTGGTGATTTTTCTTTGAAATTATGTGCTCGTGGACCTGCTTTTTGACAACTTTTGAAACTTGAGGGACTAAACCGCAATTTTGCAAATTTGATATGTTTTTTATCCGATTTTGATATTTTGCATTTAAAACACATAAAACACTGATTTGTGATATTTTGATCATTTTGATGTGTTTCGAGTGTTTTCGATGATTTTGCGGTTTATTTTGTACAAAAACGATGAGTATTAGACACTCATCAATCCCCACATCGAGATATTGCTAGTCCCTAGCAATGATTTGAGAAAACATAATGGATTTTAATCTCTTTACCAAAAGCCATTACTCGAGTAGCCAAATGTTTCAGCTCAAGTAAGAACCATGGTACAATCGATAACCATGTGATTTTGAGCAAACCACCGCCTTTCTAACGGATTTGATTTGTCTTTACCGAAGCCGCACCCTTCCGACTAGCCAACTCTTAGATAAATTATCACTATTATCTTTGGTGAGCGATTACCAATTATGGATTTTCCATCGCCTTTACCACAAGCCATAATCTTGCGGCTAGCCAACTCTTCACTTTTTAGGATATGCGAGTTGAATACCATACAATTTTGGGCAAATTGCAAGCCGTCAACGGTTTTGAGATATCTTTACCAAGAGCCGCTTGCTCTCGGATTAGCTAACCTTTAGTCTTACTGTAGACATGGCGATCGATAACCAATCGAGAAAGTGTAAACACTTACTCCAAAAAAATTTTGGCCAAAACGGGGAATGGGTATAATTATATGATAAGATTCGAGAATTCCCCCACACTTAGAAATGAATATTGCCCTCAATATTCAAAGTACCGCGGTTATGCCAAACAAAGAACGTGAAAGGGAAATATTACGCCATTATTTGATTTTTTTTTTTTTTTTTTTTTTTTTTTAGACATGTGGCAACCCCCCCACACTAGGGTGGTAGAAAGAGGTAAGAAGACGTAAATATGGGTGAAAACCCATATAGCATGCTATTGTTTTTGATTCCCGAGTCGCTAGCTCGACTCGACCCCGCATTCATTTGTTCATGGGGAAGCAGAGCGGAAGAAACAATCTCCAACGGACTTTCATTCAAGATGTTCGATAAACATTCAAGCACGTGAAAGTTCCACATCAAGAGATATAGAGAGAACCTACAAAATGATAATTGAAAATGCCGGATCAAAATAGTGTCCTCATTCCGAAGGAGAAAAGGAAAGAGCAACCACACCATTTGTGAAGAATGGAATAAATATGCATCACAATGCATGTCCATTCCTCATCGAAAGAAGCAAATCACCATTTTGACATTTTAAGCTTAAATTTGAAGCTTTTATGGTGATTGGTAACAAAATTTCCGGAGGGAGAGCTGAAACGGCTCTTCAATCAATGATTTTCAAGAAAAGAATGTCTCCTCCGAATCAGTAGTATTGTCAATTCTCAGAGGAATTGACTCATCACTAAGAAATGCATCGACTTCATTCCAAAGTTGTCATCTTCCTCATCGGAGTGAGAGAAGGGATGGAAGAGTCTGAATAAGACTAGAAGATGATGGATCATTTTGAGCAATTCATCAATGGGAAGAATGTCTCCATTGGATCACAAACATCATCATCCAACTCGATGAAATCAAGAGAGTTTGGTTTCATCCACGACTTAACAATCTCGATGCGACAAACCGATGCCGAGGTGGGACAAGTGGTGTGCTCTTAGAGCTAGCGGCTTCACCACTTCCGGAAGTCTCCGATTCTAGATCATCGCCATCATCATCAAGAACACTCTTGACTTCCCGGTACAGCTTTCAAACCATTTGTTTGAACCAGGGTAATTTTCAAAGCTTGAGCTCAAGACGCTTTTGGTGAACACTCTAACTGTGAAATTTGAGAGTGTTGCATTGATTCTTTCGCATTTTTGATCAATTGTGGCAACACTCTTTTGTATAGAGGTTTGGAGTCTTGGTTAATATTTAACATGATCTCTTCGTTGTCAACCCGTATGGTCAACTCTTCAAAGAAACACATCAATCGAGCACGACTGCTCTTAAGAAAGCTCTCCCAAGATGAGGGAACTCTAGGATCCGCATCAAGTCTACTACAACAAAGTCAAGATGAAAGTGAAATTTTCCCACTTTCATCACGCATCCCTGGCCATCCCAAGTGGACGAGTTACTGTGACGATCCGCTAGCTCGAGTGTCATACGAGTGGATGAAAGTTCAGAAGAGATGCTTTCCATACCGAGAGTGGCATGAGGTTAATGCTAGCGCCAAGATCGGCCAAGGCGAGCATTGAAACATCCCCAAGAAATCACACGGATTAAAAACCGCCAGGTCTTCAAGCTTTTCGGAAGCTTATTAAGAATGGTCACCGAGCATTGCTCATTGAGAGGAGTTTTAGCCATCTCGATAGCTTGTCTTTGTTGGTGAGTAAGCCTTTAAGCGTGATGCAAATTTAGGCATTAGAACGAGAGCATCAACGAAGCTTATATCAAAGTGAAGCTCATTGAAGATTTGGAAAAATTTCTCCATTTGCTCTTTGTTTTGTCTTTGAGCTTCATCATTCATTCTTGATGGGTAAGTGAAGTCGACTAGACTTTGAGCCGGATGGAAGGTATTTCGCTCAGATTTTTCTTCGAACTTGGTTCCGGACTTGAAGCTTGACTACCGGGTGGGACGCTTGACTTCGTGGGCTCAATAATGCACCTTGTCCGTTGTCTCCTTGGTAACTTGACTAAATGCCACAGGAGGAGGGGGCATAGAGTCGAGGTCCATTGTGCCGCCTTACCACTACGAGTGGTGACGGCTTTCAACTCGGCATCGATTAGGAATAGTATTGCCTGGAGTCCTCCGTAAGATGATGAAGCTTTGTTCATATTCATGTTCATGAAACCGCCATCATATTCTTTAACTCATTTGTCTCGCCGAGACATTGTGGTATCAATTTCCTTTTAAGCTCAACTCTCATGTTATTGATCCGAGTTTGCATAGAACGCATGTTTGACTCACCATTTTCATGAAGTCATTTGGCATGGGAGCTCGAGGAGTGGTTGATAGCTTTGATGATTAGGAGCTTGATAAGGTTGGTTGAAATTGTTCCGCTTTGATTGAAATTTGGAGAGTTATTGAAATTTTGTCCTTGATTCGAACAAAGCGATTTTGATTGCCATGGTTTTGATTGCCATGGTTTTGCACGGAGGAAAACCAGTGGTGTCATACCGCTAGGTGCAGTAGTGAGGATCACCTGTGGTCGGTATTGATTGTGGTTTACCGGCCACGGAGCTTGGTAAAGGAAGCATCGGTTGCTTGACAATCATAATACGCTGGACCACTACAAGTTTCACACACCTTGTTTATGGCTTTGATTGGTTCCGCTTATGAATTTCGCTTTTGATTTCCTTTACCTCTTTATCATACAATGGATGATGTCCGTTAGAGCTGACTAACGGAGCGGCTAACTCGGAAGAGTTAGTGGATGAAGAAGGAGGTTAGGAGTATTGACTTTGTTATAGATATAGGAACTTTTGATTTTGCTCGCAAATCTCAATCACATCTTTAGGTTTACGATTCAAGATATTGCGCATGCGGTCGCATTCAAGGAATCTTGATCATTACCGCTCAACCCATTGTAAAAGATATTGACTTGTTGAAGCTCCGAATTCATGATGGGGCATTTCCGAGAGATCTTTGAATCTCTCCCATGCCTCTCCAAAATTTTCATCGAAATTTTGACGAAATCCAGAAATTTCATTTTAAGATTAGTCGCCTTTGATGGAGGAAAGAAATAATTCACAAACTTTTGAACAAGATCCTCCCAAGTTTCGATAGATCGAGGGGTTCTTTTTCCACCAAACCGGCCGTCCCTCAAGAGAGAATGGAAAAAGCATCAACTTGATGACTTTTGTGGCACATCCTTGAAATTGATAGTTGAAGTCAACTTGTTAAACCAACGGATGTGCATACGGGTCCTCTCGATCGATCATGAATTGATTTGTAGACACAAGTCGATCAAATGTGTCTTCAATTCAAAGTGATCGAGTTGATTACGGTAAAACAATGGCATCTCCATAACCCTCGGTGGGTGCTTGAGCATTTCCGCCATAGTGCGCTCTCCGCCATGTTGTTGCTTGAAATAGTACGAATCTCGGGTTCGACTATTTGGGCAAAGACGCTCACGAGAACGCCTTCTTGAATTTCGCTAGATCACGCAGGGACTCAATGATCTAAAGAACGAAAAGATGCATTCAGAGATAACTCTATGGATCTCGAGTTAAGAAGAGGAATTATGAAAATGAGGAAAGGAGATGATTTTTCTTTTATGGTTATACATATATAGAGAAACAAAAGAAAAATATTTTTGTGTTTTATATGTTTTAGATGTTTTGGTTTTGGATTTTTTATAAGAAAATATGGATATATATATAGATAGATAGATGGATGATATGAACAAATGAGTGAGTATTCAAACAACTAACTGCTAGACGGAAGATAGATCAAAGACAGCCTCAAGCCAAGGCCAAAAATTTGATGCGTACAAACAAATGCTAAATCACACAAGCCCGCCACTTGCGAATGGCGGACCAGAATCAATTTAAAACCGCCTAAGCACGAAATCAATGAAGATCCGAGAGTACAGTGTTTCCGTCGTTATGTCCCAAATGAAGTTGTGCAATGGATTATCAAACGCTTAGTGATCGAGGAATTTTGAACGAAAAGGAGCGAATGATATTATAACTACGTGAAAAGCCAACAAATTAAAACGGCTTAAATGCAAATTAAAGGAATTTAAAAGATAAAATCTATTAAATAAACGCTATCACTATATTTAAAATGATGAACGCTTAAAACTTAAAACTAAAACTTACGCTTAAATTAAAATTACGTAAACGCATAAATAAAAACGTGAAAATTACACAAGATAAATCCTAAAAATATGAAAAATACATTTTACAATCCTAATGATAAAAGAAAATATTTGGAAAAGAAAATTATTTTTATAATTATTTATCTAATTATTATTAATTAAAACTAATTTTAACTATTAAATAATTAACTAAAATACAAGAAATTAGGAAATAAAGCTAGAAAAATAAAATTAAGACTTAGAAAAATCTAAAATATCTAAATAGACTTTTCAAACTATTTTTGTATTTTTCGATTATTTTCTATTTTCTAGGAATTAAAAACTATTAAAAACTAATTAAATTGCTAAAAATTACAAAATAAACTATGAAAAATATGGAAAATTACTTTTTTACTTTTTATATTTATCTAAACTTAAGAAAATTGAAAATTATTTTTTGAACCTTTCTTAATTATTTGTATTAAAAGCTATTTAAAAATGCTTAAAAAGTGATTTAAATTAAGAAAAATAGCAAACAAGCTTAGAAAAATCTGAAAATTTCAGGAAAACTCTAAAATTATAAAAGGAATCTAGTAAAATTGGAAAAACAAGTGCTTATGTGGATGAATATGCAACTGATGTGGAAATGCTTATTGAAATAAGCACTTGATTAAGCAAATGCACCCAAAGGCTACCAAACTCAAACACAAGCTATGATAAGCTAAAAATACCCAAAATACAACAACAAACAACAAGCTTAACACTGATAAGCAAGATTCAATGATTTGATTAAATAAGCTACAAGGCTAAAAACAGATTCGGGACTAACTTTAAGCTTATGCACAAGCTTCAAAATAAGCTCAATCAAAAATACCAATTGAACTTGGAAAGACCTGGTTGAGATCAATTGTACCAAAATCAGGCCATGAGAAGCTCTTATGAGCCCCTGCATAAGCCGCACTTTCTCGAGAAAAAAAACTCAAGATACATCGACAAATGAAGGTGGCACTTAGGTCCAAAAGAGGGGCTTGTTTGAAGCTTATAGAAAATGACAAAAATCCAAAAATGCAGATAAGTAAGGGTACCAGGAGAAGTTTCTAAAATACCAAATTTCACTTGATAAGTCCAAAGAATGAGCTCAAGAAAATTCTTTGTAGTTGGCTCAAAATGATTTTAACCATTCGACTTTTGATGAAAGGATGAACTTTGACTTTATCCAACTTTGGATCCAATTTTATCACCGATCTAGGTGTTATAAGGTGTAATGGAGATAATGCAAGCTTTGTTATAGACTTTGAACACAAATGAGATTTTGTAACTCCAAATCCACAACAAGGATCAAGAGAGACAGCTTTAGATGATTTTGACTTTAATGCTAGCACTCCAATTTATTGACCAAAATGAGTTCAAATAAGCTTAATAGACATGGACTAACAGAATCAACCATCGTGATAAGCTTCGAGATGATAATTAAGCGAGAACCAAACACCCCTTTTGTACACCGATATGTAATTAAAATGATATAACAACTAAGCAATCTTGAATTAATGATCAAACTACACTAATGTAACTTAAATACAACTATTTGAACAGATTTTAACTAGTCTTGACAAAGGAAACCGATTATGCTTTTGAACCAAATATCAACTTACAAGATGTCCATTAGCCACTATGGCTCAATCCAAGTACCAGAGAACCACTAACTAAATATCAACCCAAATGAATCCAAAGCAACCCATATCTACCTCTGCATCACCCATGTCCATTTCCATTGCTATTTTTGACCCTGTTTGACTTCTGTTGACCAAGGATCAAAATGATAGGAAACTTGAATGTGAGCTTGTCAAAAGCTGTGATATATGAGCATTAAAATAAACTTCTAAACACTTGTATTTAAGTATTTGAAATTGCAAATTGAAACAAAGGAGCTAGAAACTTGCATTTGTAAACATAAACCAAATTTGTGTTGAATTAAGTCTCAATACTTTAAACACTTTAAATTGATACAATTTAACAAAATAATACAAGTCTTACACTTAATTGAAAGGTTTTACATAAAACGATATAAGTAAAAAAATAAAACTAGTAGACCTTTTCTTTGCTCCAATTGCTTTCTTTTTATAATCCTATCTCTTCGCCTCTCCTCCTCGAATCTTTCCCATCAATCCTAGCCATTGGATGGCTTTGATTTGATCTTGACCATTCAAAACGATTTTGGCGCCAAACCTTTTATCCAATTGGGGTTGAGTGGGGGGGGAAGGTTCATTAAATGCTCTTGGATGTTAGTTGTGGAGTGGGGAACATATTTGAGTGGATGGAGGAGGGGGAATGGGATGGTAGCTTGTTCGGCAGGATAGCAATGAGAGCGATGACTTTTGGCGCCATGGTGGTTCGACCGCACCTTTGACCAGAGGTTAATAATCAAATGGGGGTTCATAATTCATTATGACAGGGGTCAAGGTTTATGACCGTGCCAAAATGGGGTTTAAAGGATTAATAATACATGTGGACTAATTGTGCAATTTTCCAAAACTAGGACTTGAACCGCCAATCTTGCAAAGTTTCTTCCAAGGACTAAAAGTGACACTCTCAAAAAGTATAAGGACCAAAGTTGCCACTTTGCAATTTTCCTTCAGGCTATTTCGCCAATTTTCAAAGTCGAGGACCATTTTTGTAATTTTCTCAAACTTTTGACATTTTCACCAAAGGACTAAATTTGACAACTTATGATTTTAAAAGGACCTTGGTGATTTTTCTTTGAAATTATGTGCTCTGTGGACCTGCTTTTTGACAACTTTGAAACTCGAGGGACTAAACCGCAATTTTGCAAATTTGATATGTTTTTATCCGATTTTGATATTTTTGCATTTAAAACACATAAAACACTGATTTGTGATATTTTGATCATTTTGATGTGTTTCTAAGTGTTTTCGATGATTTTGCGCTTATTTTGTACAAAATGATGAGTATTTAGACACTCATCACCACTCCTATTCCCGATGATGGGATGATGCTACCGTGGAGCGATCGAGGAGGAGCAAATGGGAGAATGATGACTACATTTGCAGAGGTCTAATACTCAATGGTATGTCCGATTCTCTGCTTGATATTTATCGAACTTTGAATCTTCCAAAGAAATGCGAGATTCCTCGATGCCAAATATATGGTCGAGGATGCATCAAGTAAGAATTTTCTTGTAAGTAATTTCACAAATTACAAAATGACTAATTCAAGACCACCATGGAACAATACAATGAACTTCTTGAATACTTGGAAGGTTTACACAACACAATATGCACATGGACGAGGCTATTCAAGTCTCTTGTATTATTGATAAACTTCCTCCTTCGAAAGATTTCAAGCATACCTTGAAACATAAGAAAGAGGAATTAACTCGGTTGAGTCAAGGCGGTATCCGCACATTGAGAAATCTCTCAAGGTGTAGGATAATGACAAGCCAAAGGGTAGCAATGTCACCGACCATCCGTTGTCAATATGGTGAGCATAACAACTCCACCGTGTACAATGACAACAAAGGCAAACGCAAATATCATGACAACACAAGGGCGATCCTAACAAGAAGACAACACCTACTTGTTGGAAATGTGGCAAAATTGGTCACATTAAAGGGACCTAAGGGTGTCAAAACCTCAGCACTAATGGTTCAGGGAGTGGTGGTTCTTCCAACTCACCGAAGGTCGAATATGGTTAATAAGTCTTTTCGATTTATTATGTTACATATGTATCTCAATCTCATTATGTGCGTGATGATGATGTTGCGTGGTGGGTTGACTCGTGCAACAAGACATGTGTGCAAAGATAGAAGTCGGTTCAAGACTTATGAGTCATCGAATGATGGTTCTATTCTTCACATGGGAAATGAGTCAACACCTTGGTGCATGGTCATGGTCAGGTAGATCTTAGGTTTAGTTCGGAAAGATTGTAACTTTGTTTAATGTTATTCATGTTCCCGATATAAGGAAAACTTGGTTTCAAGTAGTGTTTTGAATAATCATGGATATAAACAAGTTATCGAGTCCGATAAATTTGTTCTTTCTAAGCATGGTGTTTTTATTGGTTTTGGTTATTTATTTAATCAAATGTTCGAGCTTAATATTTCAACCGATAGTGTTAATTCAAAGATTTGTGACCACAACCGACCGACCGGGTTTCACCCTATGGCATGCAAGACTCGGCCATGTACATTATAAAAGAATGCAAGATATGTCTAGGGATGGTTTAATCCCAAAGATTTGACATGGACACCTAAAAGTGTAAACTTGCATGTTGACCAAGATCACCAAGAAACCTTTTCAAGGTGTTAGTCGAGACTAAGCTTTGAACTTATACACAATGACTCGTGTGATTTGCATGCCACTCATTCTTTGGGGAATAAGAAGTACTTTGTGACATTTATTGATGATGCTTCTAGATTTTGTTATGTCTATCTCTGCATACCAAGGATGAAGCATTAGATAAATTCAAAGTGTTTAAAACTCAAGTTGAATTACAACTTGGGTCCCCGATCAAAAGATTAAGGATCGATAGGGAGGTGAGTACATGGATACTCAGATTTTCATTCGATGGTATAATCCATGAAACGATCGCCTTATACTCCTCAAAGAAATGGTAATTCGAAGGAAAAACAGGTGTCAAGGAAATGGTTAATTCCATGTTGTCCTATTCAGATCGAGTCAAGGGTTCTAGGTGAAGCTATGTTAATACTTGCTATTTATTAAATAGGTTCCCAACAAAAGGAACAAGGTTACCCTTATGAACTCGACTAAAAGGAAACCCAACCCGAACTATCTCAAGGTTTGGGGTCAGAGGTCATAGAAGACTTCTTGATCCAAAGCTAAAGACTTTGGGTGAAAGAGGCATTGATTGCATCTTTGTTGGATATGCCGAGTATTCCAAGGCTTTTAGGTTCTATGTTATTGAACCTAATGAATATATTTCAATTAACTCAATAATTGAATCATGGATGCGACTTTGATGAGAATAGATTCTCATCATCCCTAGACCAAGTCAAAGGATTTCTAATGGAACTCATGACACTGGTGTATCGTAGGTCCTCGATGATGAACCATCGCTGGTCCCCGATGAGGTTGTGGTTCAACAACTCAACCTCGTGCTCGTGAAGAGCAAAGGGTCGACTCCAAAGTCATTTGGACTCGAGTTTCAACTATACTTAGTCAAGGAACAAGGATGAGGTCTCGCATCAATACCCTATTGCTTCATTGTTGAGGATGATCCCAAGACATTTGAAGAAGCAATGAAGTCCCGGATATTGCTTTCGAAAGAAGCAATCAATGATGAGATGGATTCCATCATGGGCAACAACACTGGTGTTGGTTGATCTACCACCAGTTGCAAACTTTGGGTTGCAAATGGATTTTCAAAAGGAAAATGAAGGTAGATGGAACTATTGAAAAGTTCAAGGCTAGACTAGTCATTCGTGGCTTTAAACAAAAGTCGTGGATAGACTATTTTGATACTTATGCCCCGTGGCTCGTATCGCACTATAAGACTCGCCGATTTTGGCATCTATTCACAATCCGTTATTCATCGATGGATGCGAGGACAACTTTGTTGAATGGTGAATTGATGAGGAGGTTTACATGAACCAACCTTAGGGCTTCATCATGCCCGGCAATGAAAACAAGGTGTAAACTAATTAAGTCTCTATGGACTTAAGGTGCACCTAAGCAATGGCAAGGCTCAGAGGGTATCAAGTATTTGAAGAGAACTATGGATTATAGTCTCTCATATCGTTACCCATCGTTGTTGAAGGTTACACCGATGCAAGTTGGATCAAGAACATCAATACAATTCGCTCACCAGCTGGTCGGGTATTCCTACTTGGTGGAGGTGCAATTTCTGGGCATCCAAGAAGCAAACTTGCATCACCAGCTCAACAATGGAATATGAATTTGTGGCTTTAGCAAATACCGGTAAAGAAGTCGAATGGTTGAAAACTTGCTTGAGATTCCATTGTGGCCTACACTTATAGCACCTATTTCTATCCGTGTGATAGTGCAACTACATTGGCTAAGGCTTATAGCCGATGTATAATGGTAAGTCTAGACACTTAGGTGTCGACATAGCATGATTCGCGAGCTTATCATGAATGAGGTGGTATCTATAGAGTTTGTTAGATCTCAATGTAACTTAGTTGATCACTTGACGAAGGGATTAGCTAGAGACTTGATTATAAAGTCTCGCCAAAGGGATGGGTTTAAGTCCAACTTAGTCACCGAATGTTAGAAACCCAACCCTCCCAAGGAAACTTGGGAGCCGAGTTCAATGTGGAAAGTCAACATTAAGTGGACTGGAGCACATGTTTTATTTACATCCCAATGTTGTGCTCGTAACTCACGAAAGGAGGATGAAGTCTTTACTTAATGGTTGATTTTCTTTGAAAAGTGCTTGGCGGAGCATGAATAAAGAGGAACCACCTATGTAAATGTTGAAGTTTTGCCGCTCAAGGAGCTTTTGAACTTTTAGCTTTTACAACATTTATGAATTGGATATGGACACATGGCTTTTATAGTGTCGGAGTCGATAAGTGTTTGAAAATTTGTGTGTATTTTATCTTCGTGTATTCAAATGGGTTGAAGGGTTCAATTCTTAGAGCACCCTAATTTCGAATATTTGAACATGTAATTTACTAAAATGGAAATTCAATCCTCAGGACATTTTCGTTTATGCACATGTTTTGTTTAATGTTTGTTTTCATGCAAAGGAAGTGGACTAAATTTGGGGAGGATTGTTGGAAAATTTAGTGCACTTGTGGGATTAGTTCACACCTGGCAATGGGTTAGGAGGTACGAAGTGTACACCCATAAGGTCCATGAACACCCTGACTCTAAGAGTGGTTTGTTTTGGTAGTGCTAGTGGAAAGTACTGCTGGTGAAAAGTATTGCTTAGTAGAAAGTCTGCTGGTGGAAAGTATCGCTTGTGGTTTCCATCGATAAATGTAGTTTCCATCAAGCGGTGTTTCCACCGATAGTGCTATAAAAGTACCGATAAAAGTATCGCTTGTAACGGGCTTTGACCTATTCAAGTGGCGCTAAACCGCATTATGACCACGCTTAATTGGTCATGTAACCACTAATGACTATAATAGGGATAATTATGAGGAGATTAATGAGCCGATTAATTCTCATAATTCCATTTGACTAGCTCGTAGTAACCTCCTATAAATACGAGATCCGATTATGCATGAAGGACAATACGTAAAACGATTAACACTTATTAGCGCAAGTGTTATAGAATTGTGCCTAATTCCATAATCGATTTGGTCTTATCCCAAGTAGATATTCGTAACCTGCATTAGGAACGAATAGTTTACTTTGGAAAGTGATCACACGATTCCAAGTGATATCCCAGAACCACCTAGTGGTATTTGTTTCTCACGACTTGTTGCTTGTTTCTACCGAATTGATTATCTTACCCTGCTCGGGAGTTACTACAAGAACATCGCCATATGGCTTTTATCCACATATATGATCACTTGGGAAGGGACATTAGAAAAGTTACACCGATAGAAATAATGTACAATAAATTAGGTGTGCTTAATGAATATCATTGAGAATAATGAAATGAAAATACAGCTAATCACCGGTTTAGATATATAACTACCAAAAATGCCATTTAGTTTGAGAATTAGGTAAGAATATTCCATCCAATGCATTTTGCTACTTGCAATATGAAAATACAACAGCCACCATAATTGTGTTATTAAGAACCCAAAAGGAAAACATATCAATTGGTACCAAAAAAAAAAATACATTTTGCTCAAACCAACTTCTATATTAGTGTTATTAATCACCAACACACAAAACATACTAGTTGCTCATGTGCTCACATATTAGTACTAACTTTGCAAAGGCGTAGAAGGCAGATTAATCGTCGTCACGTTACTGGACCACCAATTTTTCTGATTTATGTAAATCAGTCAAATAAATCGGTCAAACAAATTGAGGAAACTCAAACACCTGTGATATCACACATGATATCACAGGTGATATCACCTCACTTGTGATATCATGTGTGATAACATCGGTGATATCACCGTGATATCATGTGTCATATCACGTGTTTGAGCTTCTCGCTTGTTTATAAAGATGTGCGCTTTCTTCAACCATAGCTTTAGTTTGTCGATTCACCATAGATATTTTTAAATCCCGCTTATAAAACCTATCGAAACATGCACAATGTATCCATTAAATAGAAAATCAACCACAAGTCTAACAAAAGTGTCATAACATCTCTTGTTTTCGCTAAACACCTTTTCTAATATTTCATATTATCATAAAACACAAAAATCTTCCTAAATATTTTCAAAAACACAAATAAGGAAAATGAAAAGAATCATCACAAAGAATATAATAAGTGATGTTTATTATTATTTCTTTCATATATACTTGGTAAAATACTAAATTCTTATCACATTTTTTGTAAGAGTGTAATATTTCACATTCTTAGTTGAGTATCACAACCGATAACACATACATGATGAAGAATGTAATACTCTTCATCTTCCTTACAAAGGTTATATATCACAAGAGATAAATAAGTGTCACTTAAAATATCAAATGAATAAAAAGGAAGCAAACTATAAAATAGAGACTTGACGATTCTCAAAATCAAACAAGTGTTGCATTAAATTAGCATTTTTTGAACAAAATAAGAATTCACCTAAAGAGACTTTAACCATTTTATTTCTACTAAGAGTATAATATCACAAGTGATAGATAACATTGGTTGCATTAAAAAAAATATGCGCTTGTCAATTCATATGAAAGGAACAAAACTATCTTGTAATTGAAAATTATAAAATATTAGAAAACACATAGGTGATAATATATAAAAGTATATAGAGCAATGAAATATCTCATGTGATATTAAAGGTTAAAACATACTTGTTTGTTTATGAAATATCACAAGTGATATTAGACATTAACATTTTTTTTTATAAAATATCACAATTGATATTAGACATATAATATAATAAAGTTTAATAATAAGCATGAAAACGTATAAAAATAGACGAAAACGTATAAAAATACCGTGAAAACGGACGAAAACGTATAAAAACGGATGAAAAGCGTATAAAAATGTATGAAAACGGACAAAAACGTCTGAACACGGACAAAAATGTATGAAAAGGGACGAAAACGTCTGAAAATAGACGAAATCGTCTAAACATGGACGAAAACGTATAAAACAGACGAGAACGTATATAAACCTATGAAAACGTATAGAAATGAACGAAACGTCCAAAACGATAAAATGTATTTAAAGTACATGAAAACGTAAAAATGTACAAAAACGTATGAAAACGGAAGAAAACGATGAAACAAAACGGAATCGTAAGAAAACGGACAAAACGTATGAAACGGACAAAACGGCAAAACGTCTAAAACGGATGAAAACGATAAAACGGACGAAAACGTCTGAAACGGACGAAAATACATGAAAACGTTAAAAAACGGATTCAAACGTATGAAAACGGACGAAAACGTATGAAAAGGTAAGAAATAGACGAAACATATGAAACGGTAAAACGTAAGAAAATGGACGAAACGTTGGAAAACGGACGAAACAGATGAAAACGTATGAAAATAGACGAAAACGATGAAAGAAAAGAAAAACGCGAATTATAAAAATCGCGAATAACATGAATTAAAAAATAAAAATAAAATAAAAATAAACGGAATTAAAAAAAGACCAAAAAAAGTGAATAAAAAAGAAAGACAAAAAGATAAGAAAAAAACATGGACTTAGGTTTATCTATTAAATTAGGTTAATCCTCACCATTAGATCAAACTAGATGAAAGGTGAGGATTTGTCCTCGATAAGCATTTAATTTTAAGAAGAAATAAATGCCTCCGGTTTAGATATATAACTACCAAAAATGCAATTTTGTTTGAGAATTAGGTAAAGAATATTCTAATGTATTTTACTATATGCAATATGAAAATACAACAATTGTGTTATTAAGAGCTTGAGGTATGGTGACAAAATGCTTCGCAACTCTTACGTGGAACTTGTTGTCCTTTCTTGTCACCGCCACCATACCAAGGACGATTGTTGTCCTTCGCCACTTTCCTCTCGTCAGCAGCAGCACGATGAGCATTTTACTCGCAAATACGCATTTAAATTTGTTTTTCTTTTGTTTTTGTTATTATTATTATTATTATTATTATTATTATTATTATTATTATTATTATTATTATTATTATTATTATTGTTTTTTTTTTTTTTTTTGTGTTTTTTTATAATGGTTGTGTGTGTGAATTAGTGTGTATGTGAGACCCAAATGAATTCGTTATGTTTAGTTGTGATAAAAAGGGTTGTAGAAAGGGTTGTGTTATGGTGATGTGGCATCCCGTGAGGCTCAAATGACAAGCTAAAGCTTGTCACCACACCTCAAGCTCTAAGAAGGGTAAAAGCTGCAAAATAGTCACGTACTTTCAAATTTGTGCCGACATGAAACACTTACTATTTTATTCAATGACTTCAACAACGTACTTTCAAATTTTGTCCGACTTCACCAATATGGCCCTCAAATGACTATATTACCCTTATCTTCTTTAACATGATCACACCCTTCTCCTTTTTAATGGTCCTCACTTGCATCGTTAGTCCTATATAACAAATTAATTCTTTTGCACGCTGCTTTTTTTTTACACATTTTCATCTGCTTTACACGATTACGCCTTTTTACGTCATTCGCTTTTACACGCCGTCTGCTTTTACACGATTTCGCTTATTTTTATGTTTTCGTATATTTTACACTTTTTCATTCGCTTACACGCTTTGATCCGTTGTTACACGCTTTCATCCGCTTTTCACGCCGCTCGCTTTTGCAAATTTTCGTCCGCTTTTACAAGTTTTCATCCGCTTTTTACGCCGTCCGCTTTACATGTTTTCATTTGTTTTGATCCGCTTTTACACGCTTTTGTCCGCTTTTGCACGCCGCTCGCTTTACATGTTTTCGCCCTGCTTTATACGTCATCTCGCTTTTACACGATTTCGTCCGTTTTTTTACGTTTTCTTCCGTTTTTACACGTTTTTGTTCGTATTTATATGTTTTGATCCGTTGTTACACGTTTTCGTCTGTTTTTCAATTTTTCATTTGTTTTTGCACTTTTTCGTCCATTTTTACACGTTTTTTTTATCCTTTTTTACACGCTTTCGTTTGTTTTTGCACGTTTTCATTTGTTTTTACACGTTTTCGTCCGATTTAACACGATTTCGCCTGCTTTTACGCCTCGCTCTGCTTTTACATGTTTTGATCCGCTTTTACACGCCATTCGCTTTTGTATGTTTTCGTCCGATTTTGCAAGTTTCGCTTGTTTTACATTTTCGCTCGCTTTACATGTTTTAGTTCGTTTTGTATGCCGTCCGCTTTTACACGTTGCTCGCTTTTATCGCCGTCCGCTTTTACACGATTACATTCGCTTTTTTTCATTCGCCACACATTATCGTTCGTTTTTGTATATTTTCGTCTGTTTTTGCACGAAAGAAAAACATGTAAAACGAACAAAAACATGTAAAAACAAACTCAAACAAACGAAAACGTGAAAAACGGATGAAAACGTATAAAACGGACAAAATACTGTAAAAACGGACGAAATAGTGTAAAAATGGACTAAAACTTGCAAAAACGAACTAAACCGTACAAAAACAAACGAAAACGTGATGCAACGGATGAAAACGTAAAAAACAGTAATTTGGACAATTGCTAGGGCTGTAAACGAACCGGACGAACATGAACGGAGCCTTGTTCATGTTCATTTGTTTAATTTTAACCGAACAAATAAACAGACGAACGCTTAAACAGACGAATTTTCTTGTTCATGTTCGTTTATTTAGCAAATTAGTTGTTCATGTTTATTCATTAAGACACCAAACGAACATAAACGATCGAACATAAGTGAACATAGACAAACAATATAAACGTTATTAAATTATGCACAATATATTCTTGTATACGTGTTGTTTTGTTTAAATAGACAAATTTTAAAATTATACAATTAAAAGATATGATATACGAACATAAATACATAAATAAACATTAACGAACACGTAATCGGACGTTCACGAACATAAATGAAAGGACGCCACTTTAGTTCATGTTCGTTAATTTAACTAAACGAACATAAAATATTGTTCATGTTCGTTCATGTAATAAATGAACGAACATAAACAAACTTTTTATCAAAAGGTTTATGAAATATTCACTAAACGTTCAGGTTCTTTACATCCTTAACAATTGCCAACCAATACCCACAAACGAAAAAAGACTTCTCAAATGGAATAAAGACCACCAAACGTCACTTGGTGCCACACGTTAGTACTTAACACAACTTATTTTTAGCAATGCAAACACGCGGTTCAGTTTTGTCATATTGCGTTCCATCATGGATAAACTTGGTATAATCAAAGTCTATTGTGTTAATGGTATCTCATATTATGTGAGAAGCTTTTAACCAAATGATTGTAGGTTTGACGTTAAGTCCTGCTTAAAACATGTGAAATATGTTTATCACGAGAATATTAGTAGCCGTCAATTTTTTTACCTGTAGTATAAAGATTTATATTTAAGAACATTTTTTTAACGAATTTATAAACATTATATATCTATATTAAACCGCTACGTCGATGGTAATATTTTAAACATTTTTATTATTTTTATAATGTTCGGCATGCTTTGTTGGGCTGCTGAGGTATATGTTGGGTTGGTCCAGTATGCAGGCAACGCTTTATTTATGGATAAACTTCACCGACTCCTTTATTCTACACTTTTCTATGCATCGGTTTCTTCCCAACATTGGTATAATCGGATCTTGAGGTATTAATTGTTTAGCTTATTGATTTCTTTGTTGTGATGAGCTTTAATTTGTAAATTTTTGTTCATCTGCGAGTTAGGATTTCGATCTAATTTTTGGGCTTTTTGTGAAATTAGTTGTTATTTCATCGCTCTGATTGGGTATGTGATTCTTTTGTTATTGTGGTTGTTACCGTCAGGTTATTTATCACGGTTTCAAGATTAAAAAATCTCAATCTTATCTTCATACATGGCAAGCGTCTTCATCAACCTCGCACCGCCACCGTCTTCGCTACTCAAAGTGATTCATCAGGTGGTTGTGATTGTTCCAGTTTATGTTTAGCAACATGTGGGTATACTTTAATTTTGTTTAATTGATACTTTTTATTTTTTCGACCAGGGTACCAGCAACAAGCCAATAGTGTTGCACACATCGCTGCTGATGGTAGTTCAAACTTTTTTTTTATACTTTCAATAAGTTTTGAAATTGGTCTTAGAAACCAGTTAAACTTTTATCATGTTTAAGTTGTGAAAGTGTCGTGCTTTTGTCTTTTGAGTTTGCTTTACAATATGCGCGTGTATGTTTGATGGTATTGCTTAATTGTGTGTGTTTGATAGTTTGGCTTAACTGGATTTTGTTTTTGACGCAGGCATATGTTCACCAATTGGAAAGTGGTAGCATTCGGTATGACCATTAGCTTAAAGCAGCACGCCAACAGGTATACCGACTATTAGCAAGTTGAATTTTGCCATTGTGTTTTAAAAGGATTTTGCTGATTATATATGATTATTGTCTTTAGGTCTTAAGTAATCAGCGTATTGCTCATCATGGAGGAATGTTGGATGTCTTTGGATTCTTTGTTGTTGTTGGTCTTCTAATTGTTGTACGTTTGTGCTTTCCTTCTTTTTAAGACTACATAATTTAATAGATGTATGTGATACTAAAGTAGGGGCTCTGTGGATTGTATATGGTTTGTCTGGAAACACGTCGGCGTTAAGACTACAAAGTTAGCGTTAATTGTTGCACTTATGGAGTTTCTCTTTGAATTCCTGTCATAACAGGGTTTTATCTTCGATTGCTTGGTTGAAATATCTTTTGGGATGAATGATGGTCAGACAAAGAATTGATCAATTTTAGCTACTCCTGATATTATGAGGTAACTATTAGAACAATGACGTAGAATGGCCTGCAAGAAAATTCGCAAGAATTTTTTTGGACATAGGATGACCTGTGACAAAAGCGAAATGAACCTTTTTGGGCTTTGGAAGTTGACAAAAATTCCATCATCGCGGTATGTTTAGGTTGTGCGGTTTTGGTTGTTCATTGTGAATTGCTACAGCAAACGTGATCTGTCTAAAATTGCATTGCCAAACACCCATTTGTGTTTTTTTATGTGTAGTCATTACCTTGATATTCAGATGCTAACTTAAAATATAATTTTCTTAGATTTTCAAAGAAGCCAAAAAGTTCTGTCATCAATCTAATGTAAAAGTTGCTGTTGTGTACATAGTCGTACGAGTGTATAACCAGGTTAGTGTCATGCCACAGTTTTGTTTTACGCCGAGCTAAATTATTTCTTAGATACCGATCCTAATCCATTGCATTTTTTAATTGGATTTTATGTAGTAGTGAAACTGAAAAGAGCCATGCACATGTTAGTTGCTACTCCGTGAAGACTATTAGACGTGATTGAAAGATAAAGAGTATCACTTAAGAAGATCAAATACTTTGCTCTGGATGAGGTTGATCGAATGCTGGATATGGGTTTTTGACCACAGGCAAACGGTGGTGTTCAGTCCCACATTTTGGAGCGTGAGTGTTCTTCTTCTATCTTTTTTTTGTTTCTTTTTTTCTTTTTTTTAAGTAATTTTATAGCGTTATGTCATGCAACTCCTGCTATCTTTATACATTAGCGTAACCATACGTTGTTTGCCTACCAGCTCATGCTAATTTCTGCTGCATTAACTAGGTACATCGATTATCTCTTCTTAGCAGATTATGTTGATCGGGGGCAAGGCAGTTTGGAAACTATTTGCCTTCTGCTACCGTTAAAGGTACTATCCATGTCTTCTGTTGTTGTGTAGACTGTAGAAGGGTTACTGTAGTATGATTGTTAGTCTTATTAACAAACGAAACTTGCTATGACTTCGAATTGGCCAAATACTTTAGGTTGAATATCCATAGTTTGGTAAACTTATTGTTAACCGAAAAATGCCAGGAATATTGCCACATACCCGTATTAACTTACAATTTTCTTATACCTATAGATACGAGTTGGCCAGTAAAAAAAATTAAAAAAACATGTATTAACAACACCTGATGCCATGGGATAATGACATTTTCTGATGTGGCTTTACTTAAGAAAATGAAAACTTTTACAAAATCTCATAGTTCACATGTCAACTAAATAAACCTTGGTCATAAATTGTTTTTTCATACTACAGTGGGTTGTTAGCGATGTGAATGATAGATTGACATATCCTAATTTCATATTTGTTCTTATTTTAGGTATGTATATGCAAATTTTTTGTTGACAAGTGGTCTCCTAAGTTTCTCGTCTTAGTTGCTCAAAAAAATCACCATACAAAGTTTTTCCAAGAAGGATCCCAAGATAACTTTCCACCTGGTAAGTTTACTTGAACAATACATGGCTGTTTGGTTTTTGTGTAATCTATTTACCCAAATGATTGGAAAGTGTATCTGTTAGTATGATTTAAACCAAGTACACATACAGTGATTTTCACCTTCCATTTTAACAGGAACGGTGATTCATAACAAGGTTTGTCACCCAGGCAATAATGACTTGTACATGCGCATACGCCGGGAGGATTGTAAGTATTATTTATTCGTCTTCATTTATCTGATAATCACATTAAACGATTATCAAAATATATGTTGTAACAAAGATATAAACCATGCCCTTGTATGTTCAACTTCCTAAACCGCGGAAGGCATAACAGAATGTTCACTCATTCGGTAAAAAAATAGCGCTCTTCCGAGCTACTAGATGCTACTTTGTGAGACATAAATCTAATAAACAAAGCGATCTAGGTGTCACAAAATAGCATTTAACGGCTCAGAATATCGTGTTTCTTTTGTTGTTTTATAAAGCAACCACTACGCTTTCTCTTGGTGCGCCTAACTCGCCAACTAATTTGTACCACATTATACAAAAATCTACTATAGAACCATCGATCGCACGATTCTTTGGATGTTTAGGGTATCATTACACTTTCCACAGATAATGTGTCTAACACGATTATCCATTGTTCTGACGATGCAGGTTATCTTTCCAACAATACTGTCTTACGTCAATTTTTTTGGCAAAAATATCTTTGATACCGAGAGACTTGGCCCATTAAAAAAAAAGACACGATCTTCTTGAGCTGTTAAATGCTATTTTATGAGACATAAATCTCATGTAGCATGCAGATCTATGTGTCATAAAATAGCATTTAATAGGCCACGAAGATCGTGATCTTTTATTTTATAACACAATCGGTCATGTTGCGGATATACTTCTGTCAACGGTGATAATAAGGTATATTTACTTTTTGCAGGTCGTTGATAGCCTATTATACCATCTGATTAATTAATTTTTTTAATTTAAAAATAACATTCATATATGCAAATTTTAATCATCTTCTTTTCGCGCAGTGACAAGCAAAGAAAATGCAGAAAGAAAGGCATTTCAACAGAGCTATCATGAAGCAGTAAAGGGGATGTTGTTCCACAATGAATCATAAGATGCAAAGACAATAAAAGGTAAACAATGTAAACTTACTATTGGAATCACTCCTAAACTAGATTACAAGTGTTAGTAATTAATATGTAATAGTTAGCTTAATTAGGCCTTTATGTTTGTTATTATGCTAAGGCTTATGTAGAAGGCCCATAAGCCTAATAAGGAAAGGAAGGGAACTTGCATGTTGCCCTAGTTCCTTCCTATAAATACCTCATGTAAACCATCCTTAGATGGTTGGTTGTTCACTTTATTACAAAACCTACGCATATCCTTTCTTCATTCATTCGTGTGTTTGTGGTATTGTGTTCATCCGATCACTATCTTTATCTTATTTCTTCTATTGATGCTTGTGTTACATAAATGGGAACCTAACAGTGGTATCATTCGCCAAATAGTTGGGTGAAACAATCTTGTTTTTGAAACATAGTGTCTACGCGTAAGTCTCGGTACTCAAATCTTTATACGCTTGAAAAACTTAATTTTTACACGTTACAATCCAAGATTCTTGTACTTTAAAGGTTATTTGGTGTTAAAATTTAAGTTTTTGGCAAAAAGTTTGAAACTTTACGTGTTTCTCATTGTTTTTGAACTTGGTTTTATACGGGTAGTTCTGTCTACGCGTAAGGTGAGAAAGTGTGTTGGATCATCAAGTTTCACACTTTTGTGTTATTTTGGTGATATTGAAGCTTTTTCATCCTAAAAATCAGGTTTCTAAACATCTTTGTGCGTAAAAATCAGTCTTGGTTATTTTGGCATTTCCTACGCATAGCAAAACCCTAATCCTACGCATAAGCTCCAAAAGGTTTGATCTTCGTGCTATTGGTTTACTCGGTGTTTTCTTGCTTGGATAAGCCTCGAAAACACTTCGACTTTGGATATCTTTACCTCGGAATAAGTGTAAAGGATTTTGGGCAAAACCTAGTTTTACGCCTAAGCTAACACTTACGCCGTAGAATCTTTACGCCTAAGCATTTTCTTACGCTAAGCCTTGTCTTACGATAAGAAAATCTTACGCATAAGCATTCTACTCCTAAGCTTTTAGTCTACGATAAGCTAAGGTTTACTTAACCCTATGCGAAGCTCTATTCTTACGCATAAATTGGTGTCTTTACGCATAAGGTTTTCTTTGCCTAAAATTGGTTTTCACGATAAGGACTCTTCATCTACACACGCTTTCATTCGACTACAAAGATCCATTTCACAAGACAAGTTTCAAGATGTCTCAACCACCATACTCTAACTACTTCCTCATGTGTATCCTCAACAACAACAACAACAACAACTCAATCAACAACAACAATTTTATCAACAACAACAACAATTTCAACAACAATTTCCTCAAGGAGTAATTCAACCACAAATGATTCAACCACCACCTAGTCTTCAAGTACAACCTTACACAAACTTTCACAATCAACATCCATCCAGGAATACTATGAAGGAACCGTCTTGGTTTGCAAAGATGTGTGAACCTTTAAGTATCCAACAATCCATTCATGAGGCTGGCTCACTTGATAGACCCCCAATGCTCACTCCCGGAAACTACGATCAATGGGTGATACGGTTCTTTAGGTTTTGTGATCTAAAGAAGCCACATGGAAAGTTCTTGAAGAAGTTCATCCTGGAAGGTCCATTTCAGATTCCTACTATCACTGTACCCGGAGATCCAAATGCTAAACCACCAAGAGGTGATGTCACTAACATTGCAAGTCTTAGTGACCTCACTACTGATGAACTTCTACATTTTGAAGCTGATGAACTAGCAATGCAATACATCCTTTTGGGATTACCCAATCCAAACCTTCGAAGTGTTGATGCTCAAAAGACTGCTAAAGCAATGTGGGAGCATATTGATCTTCTCATGGAAGGCTAAAGTAATGTGGGAACATATTCATCTTCTCATGGAAGGCACTGAACTAAATCAAGAAGACATGGAATCCAAAATCTACTTGGCTTATGAACACTTCATGATTGAACCCAGAGAGACATTAGAGTCATATCATCATCACTTCTCAGACATCATCAATGACTTGACAAACATAACATCATCATGCCAAGAATTGCAACAACACTAAGTTCCCGAGTAGTCTTGGTCCCGATTGGGAAAAGTATGTCATTTTCATCCGCTGCGAAGAACCTTCATCATGCTACATACGGATTGTTGTACGACTATTCAAGCCCCACCAAAAGGAAGTTAAAAAATAAAGGGTTATCCGTGGACTACCTGTTTCGCCATCACTTCCGGATAATCAACAATTAGCTTTGTGGGCTCAAGCCTGTTATCCTCAATTCCCGACCTTACAAACTGTATTCACAAATCCTCCACAACCTACTGCTCAACCATATGCTAAGATAACACCTTATGATCCTTCACAACAGCAAATGCCACAAGAAAATCAACTGGTTCCATACAACAACAATAATACTCAAGCACTTTACAATGAATCAATTGAGGATGCTGAAGCTTTTGATGCATTGCAACAAGGACTTGTTATGATTGCTAGAGCCTTTGGTCGATACTCCAACAAATCCAACAATCGCATTCGCACCTCATCTAACACAAGGAATCAGGCTGTTGTTAACAATGGAAGAGTTGAGGTTCAAAATCGTGGTCAAGTTCGTCAGATGGGCGGTGGTCAAGGGTTTAATCCAATGGGAAGGAATAACATGGGTGCTCCACAACAACAAAGGGCTCAAGTGGTTGAACAGGTAATGCTCGAGAATGGGATTAATGGTCTTCGTTGCTATAACTATAATGAGAAGGGTCACTGTCTAATGCATGCCCAAAGCCGTGGACTAGGCGGTGCTTATCACAAAGAGGCTTTACTTTTGGCTCTCGAGGATGAAGTCGGTGAACCCTCACAAACAAAGAATGAGTTTTATGGCGATGCGAGACTCGATGATGATATGGAGGACTTGCGTGCTAATGCGGCAGCTTATGTTGATGGCAAACATGCACGAACTCCACATGAGTGACACAGCCCGGTGTATGACATCGACGGCTTGTCTCGTGTACTGATCAAACCATATTAATCACTAACTCGATATCTCACCCAACATACGCATCCGACGAGGCTCGGAATGTTCAACATGAGCCATCTACATCTCATTATGATGATACTCAAATGGATCCAAGAGTTACATTTGATGATCAAGATGACCTTATGGTTACCATTGATAATCAAGTTGACTCGTGGTTATACTTGAGGATCCGAATAATGATCATGTTGCGACTCACGTTGAACACGCCGAACCTTTGCCTAATCCGGATATTGAGCTCTTACTTAATGACCAACAATCACGAATGGAACAATGTTGTGAACTCAATCAAGAATTAAAAATAAAAATGCACCGTTAACTAGGGATATTGAATGCTTAAAAATCAACTCGAGTTTTTCAAATTCAAGAAAACGTGAAAAAGGTTTTGAAGTCGCTTTTGCTAAATCTTACCAAAGCGAAAATCATTAGAAAAACAGATCGTGATCTAGTCGCATCAAAGAATGCTTTGTTGTCTCAAATAGAACAACCGAAATATGATCATAAACAACAACTTAACGCCTCACTTTGGAAACTCAAAAGCCAACTCGAGTTGTTAACTTGTCAAAAACAGTTCTCTAAGTACAAAAAGCATTCAACGAAATGAATAGATGACTATCTTGAGGAAATTGTAGACTTACAAAACAAAATCAAAGAGTTTCGAAATGTTGTTTATAAACATGGTGAATCAATCACAACGATTCAAAGTTTACTTTCAATCCAAATCCAAATGGATATGGACCGAATCTTGCTGATTACAAACCTAAGTTTTAAAATAGAGCATTCAAACCAAATCAAGTTTACAAAGGTGCGACGTAATTGATGATTCCATTATGAGTGTTGTTGAATATAACCGCAAGAGGAATTAGATGCGGAAGACGAGAGTCGATCAAAATTAGAAAATGTTGTTTATAACAAACCATTTAACTGTTCAAAAGCCGTCACTTTCGTTGCACAAAAGGATACTTCTAACACACCTTGGGTTATCACACCTATGTCTGAGTCTTCTAATGTTGGTCCCCAACCCAATTTTGCACAACTTAATGGTCCTTTACCTTCACTCAGTGAAGTAAAATCAATACCCGAAAGTCATCAAATTCTTAGATATTTTGACACTTTCCTATCTGACATCAAAATTTTAGAACGTGAGATTGAATTTCATTCGAAATAAAAGTTGAACAATTTTCAATCGCCTCAAAGCAAGAACAAAGAGATATTTTTGAAAAAGAATTTTACCCCATGTTAAAAACTTGAAAAATTGTGCCTTTGTATTGGGAAAGGTAATTTCATAAGGAACTTGGGCTGATGAAAATAGTTTTCGAGAGAACAGAAACATCTATTTCAAATACGAAACGTAAAAAGAAAATATTACGAAAAGATGGTGATCGACTCTTGGAAGATGTTATCTGTGCTGATATCCATAATGTGGTGTTATTACATTCTGTTGCATATGCATTCGATTATATCTCTGCTGATTCTGTTGCAAATGTTGAGAATACTGATAATGTGTCACAAATCACGTCTTTAAAATTTGAAAATGAACGTTTGTTAAACGAGCTTTCATATTCAAAACGTCGTCTTCAATGGTGTCAAAAAGATTGTCAAAATCGAGAACTCGCTTTACAACACAAACTCAACCAGTTGCAAGCCAAAACTCTTAATCCAAAACTTGAGCAACTGGATGATCAAAACGTGTCTTTGAAGTGTCAAATTTCAAAATATGAACAAGAAATTTCAAAAGTTAAACAGGAATATGGTGTCATATTTGATTTACTCAAAAAGACTCGTGATAAAGCGTCAAAAGACCTTGATGATAATCTTGCATACACCAAAGATGTTTTACTGACGAGATGGACTCACTGCTCGAAAATTTAGATTTGTTATACAAAATCCATGATCTTAAGGCGAGTTGGTGAAACTAAAACAACATAGGAATAGTAACACCGTAGTAACTACAGCACTCAAAATGACTCGAACATCTAATGACAAACCTAAAGAAACTAATGTGCTTCCTCTCTTCAAAGCAGAATAGTTGTCTCTTTTCCCAACACCCGCACTTCACGACCTAGGAGCAATACAAGGAAGAATAGGAAGTTGCGACGTAAGAAAAGAACAATAAAGAATGTCAAGTAGAAGAACACCTAGGACTTTGAATAAGACTCAAGTTGCACCCACTTTAGATATTAAGCCTCGAAAATGTAATGAAAAGTGTTGTAACGAATCTTTGAATCGTTAAGTAATTTAAATGTTAAGTTTGAAGCTTCTTGTGTTGGTTGTCGTAAAAGTATGTTTTCCGTTGTCATGACAAATGTGTTGCTAAGACTATCTTATCTCGTAAGCGGTACAATATAAAACGAAATACCTCTAGGCCCACTACTGCTTCTAAGTCTGTGCTAGGTAAACCGCCTTCTAGCGCTCATGCTTTAATCATTGATGTACCCTTAGAACCCACTTCACCTCCTAGGAATTATTTATCACCTAGTGCATTCACTAAGACCAAAGCTAAGACTAGTTGGAGATGGCGTAAATGGTTACATAATACACTTGGATTTACATGGATACCTAAAATCATAAACATGTGTGTTTCACCTATAAGCGCTTGAACCCTCTAACTCTTCGGTTCCACATCTACTTCTATTCCATCCGTGTCGTCTGCATGTTGAATGCAGTGATCTGATCATCCTTTGGGTTGTTGATAGCGGATGTTCCCGACACATGACAGTAATCTCAAACCGTTATCAAACTTTGTATCAAAGTTCATTGAACTGTCGATTCGGGAATGATCACTTCACGGCTATCATGGGCTTGAGATTACATCAATGGGAACATCAAAATTAGCGAGTTTATTATGTGGAAGGTCTCGCGGTCACAATCTCTTCTCGGTCGGTCGATTACGTGATGGAGATTTGGAAGTTGCTTTCGGGAGAAAACTTGTTTCATTCGCGATCTACAAGGAAACGATCTTATGTCCGGCACATGCAATTCAAGTCTTTACACAATCTCAATGCAAGAAATGATTGCTTCATCTCCCATTTGTCTACTTTCAAAGGCAACATCTACAAAATCTTGGCTATGGAACCGTCGTCTCTCACATTTAAACTTTCAAATTGCTCGATACAAACTTGTTGAAGGTCTCCCAAGATTCCGATATTCTAAAGATCACCTCTGCTCAGCTTGTGAACAAGGGAAAAGCACTCGTGCTCACTTTCCTTCAAAGGTGGAACACATCTCACAGCATGTTCTTCATCCTCTTCACATGGATTTGTGTGGCCCGATGTTCGTGCAAACAATTAATAGCAAACGCTACATCTTGGTAATTGTAGATGACTACTCAAGATGGACTATTTTCTTCAAGTAAAGATCAAGCTCCACAGATGATCATCACCTTTCTCAAAAATTCAAGTTCACCCGGAACACGGTCGCACAAATCGTAATGCATAAAGGAACCGAATTTATGAATCAAACTCTTCGTGCATTTTATGAGAAAGTGGGAATTGAGCATCAAACATCTATTGCACGACACCGAACAAAACGGAGTTGTTGAAAGACAAAACCGCACGTTAGTGGAAGCTGCAAGAACAATGTTAATTAATGCTAACCTTCCAGACACTTGTGGTCAAGCCGTGTCAACCGCATGCTACACTCGAATTGCTCAATGATTACCAAGCGCCACAACAAAACACCTTATGAGCTTATCCACAACCAGAAAACCGAATCTCAAACACTTTCATGTATTTGGATCCCTTTGTTATCCGAATAATGATCGTGATGACTTTGGTAAGCTCAAAGCTAAAGTCGACATTGAGTCTTTGTAGGATATTGTGAAAACTCAAGGGTTACCGGATCCGAATCGTCGTACAAAGGAGATTATGGAAACAATTCATGCCAATTTCGATGAGCTTCTCAAATACTTCGAGAGCATAACACTTGGAACCCGGTCATAACCGTTTAAACTTCCTCTAACCCAATCATCACCGAACCTAGCTTACAACTAACTCGACGTTAAATGGAACAACTATTTGCTCCTCTGCTTTAGTGATGATATTGATGAACGTGCACTGTGTGTATCCAATGTTTCACCGCTCAACTGATCAAAATCCAATACCGATATACTGCTACAACAACTATTGTTGAAGAAGCACCACCGATTGATTCTACAACAACGATTGAACAAACCGCATCCAACGACGCCGAACCAACTCGATGATCTTCCAACAATGAAGTAACCCCACCGCAAATTATGATCCAAATGCGTTCTTCAACCCGTTTGCTAATGAAACCGCCACATCCGATGTTGCGAATCATCCACAAGCCATTTGAATCCTCCCAACTGCGTAATGTATATCAACATCAACCTTCCACACATCGTTGGATGAAAGACCATCCTCTTGAGAACATTATTGGTAACCCGAATCAACCGATCGTAATTAGACAACGTCTTCACACGGATGGTGAACATTGCATTTATGCACTCACCGTCGCTAATCTGAACCTAAAACATTAAAGATGCAATGACAAAAGACAAATGGATTGAATCCATGCAAGAAGAACTCAATCGCTTTAAACGTCTTGAAGTATGGGAATTGGTTGAAAGACCAACAGGGTCTACGCTATTGGTCTCAAATGGATTTGGAAAAACAAATTGATGTCAAGGAACCGTAATCGTAAATAAGTCACGTCTGGTGGCTAAGGGTTATAAACGGGAAGAGGGTATTGACTTTAAAGAATCCTTCGCTCGGGTTGCTCGTCTTAAGGTCATCACGGATTTTCCGGCGTTTGCGACTCACATGAACATCACCGCTTATCGATGGATGTCAAAGCGGATTTTCTCAATGGAAAACCGAAAGAAATGGTCTATGTCACCACTAGAAGGATTCATTGATCCGTAGTTCCCAAACCATGTCTACAAGTCGAACAAGGCTCTCTACGGACCTCAAACAAGCCCCTCGGGGCGTGGTATGATAAGTTATCATCCTTTCTTATCGCCAATAATTTCGTCAAAGGTTCGGTCGACCCTACACTTTTCATACAATATCATGGGGCACCCATTTTAATCGTTCAAATTTACGTGGATGACATCATTTTTGGGTCAATACATCTAAAATACTCAAACGCTTTTTCAAAACTTATGAAAAAATATTTTGAAATGTCCATGATGGGTGAACTTACGTTCTTTCTAGGAATGCAAGTTCATCAATCACCTCGTGGTATTTTCTTGAGTCAGTCCAAATATGCCCTTGAAATTTTAAACAAAATGGAATGCAAACTGTGACACCTATGCCACTCCAATGGCACATACCAAGAAACCGGATGATTTGCATGGGAAATTGGTTGACCCTACCAAATCCAAGTATCATTGGGTCTCTCATGTATCTAACGACTAGTAGACCTGATATTGTCTTTGTTTGTATATCTTTGCTCCGCTATCGATCAAGACCAATCGAAACTCACCTCTCGAGGCTAAAAGAATCCTCCGATACATCAAGGGAACCATTAACTTGGGGATCCGGTATTCAAAGGATTTTGGTTTTGAACTAATAGCTTTTTCATGACGATCACGCAGTTGCTTAGATTCTCGGAAAAGTTCTTCGTGAGCTCTAAAATTTCTTGGTGATAAACCGGTGTCATGGCAATCGAAGAAGCGAGGATTGTACATCGCTTTCCTCAATCAAGCGAGAATATGTAGCCATGTCGGTGTGTTGTGCTCAAGTCATTTGGATGAGAACACAACTCAAAGACTATGGTTACGTGTTTGATGTAATCCCGATGTATCGCGACAATTGAAGTGCCATTGCGATCTCGTGCAACTCGTTCAACATTCAAATCAAAGCACATCGATCTTTGATATCATTTCATCAAGGAGAGCGTGGAAAAGGGTACCGTTGAATTATACTTTGTGGTATGCGAATACCAATCGCGATCTTCTCACCAAAGCCTTAGCTCCTCGCTAGGTTTAATGAGTTGGTCCACCGGATTGGTATGCGGTGTTTGACTCGAGAGGAAATGGATGAACTTTTAAAACATTCTTAAAACCACCAAACACCAAAACCTCTTTTGTAAATACTTTCAAAACAAAATACAAAATATAAATTCGATAAAACAACAAAAATATTCTTCTATCTATATTTCTTTTAACATGGCAAGTACAATTCTTCCGTCAACACTTTTCTCTTTCAAAATTCAGTATTTTCTTGGTCAAGTGTTGAAGGAGAGAAAGTAAATATTTTTCGGTTTCATAAAACCTTGTACTTGCATGTTACCTCATCCCGGTTGTTTCTTTGATAATGGTGGTCACATTTCTGGTTTACTGACACTCTACGGGCTCAAATTTATAAAATTTCATTATTTCTTAAGTCGAGGGGGAGTGTCGTCAAGTTTCTTTCCAAATATCATGTTTTGCGTAACCAAAATGGAAGTTATGGGCGTTGGATGAAAATGGTTAAGGTGGAGGGACTGAAATTGTCAAAAGCTTAAACTATTTTTGAATAAAACTCTTCACCTAATTTTTCAAAACACATTTATTTCATATCATTTATTACTCAACTACCAAATCCTACGCCTAACATACCATCCTCAGATCTGTGTTTTAATCTTCGAATTTGTAAGTGCCTTATGATTCATAGTGTTTTTCTAAGCATTGGTTTTGAATTTTAAACAAATCCAACGGTTGGATATTGAGTTTGGAGTGATTTTGTGTTTTACGCATATGCGTATGAACACTAGATCATAATGGAATGTTTATGATGATTATTCTTGAGTCAAAAAGCTTAAAAACAAGTTTTATAAACATTTCCAACCTTGATATCTACCAAGAAAACGTTTTTGAATTACTTTCAAGTTTTAGGGTTTATGCGTGGAATTAAGTGTTTTCTTTTGGGAGAGATTCTGGTTAATTAGAAGGTTAGGATATGCTTTAAACATGATTATTTGATAAAATCCAAGATTGAAACATACCCAGAAACATGAAAACTTAAGTAATTGTGATTTAGGGTTTTTACTCGTAAGAATTGGGTACTTTTGATGCATAAAGATTTTGATGTTAAAACTTGTTTATAACTTCTCCTTAGACCTCTAAGATATCACAGAAAAGATTTGGTGTCAATCCTATGGCTAAAACTCTTATTCGTAAAAATTGAATCCTAAGGTTTAAGGTTTTACGCGTAAGAGTATTCTACGCGTAACTGTGTATAATTGAGTGTCCATGTGAAAATTGAAAAGGATTGGATAATGTGTTAATGAGATTGTTATAATGAAATTTGTTTCAGGTTTTACGCGTGAATTATTCAGAATCAAGGTTAACTGAGTTACTACGCATAAGGATCACCTTACGCGTAGAATGTTATGCGTAAGAGAAATCTTACGCGTAACCTTTATGCGTAAGGTTCTACAAAGGGGACTACGCGTATCCTGTGAAGGATATGCGTAAACAGTAAGCTTTACGCATAAGGTTCACTCTTACGAGTAAGCCTTACGCGTAAGCTCCCACATACGCTTATCGTAAGCTCTATGCTTAAGGCCCTCTTTTCTTACGCGTAACATTTCTTCGCCGTATGTCAAGATCCCACGCATAAGCTTATAACCACGCGTATGGTCTACTGTTTACGCATAAGCTTGCAAATCCTACGCCTAAGCCTAATTTTAACCAAAATTGTGAATTGTTACGCGTGCAAACTTGTAAATAAATAAATCGTAACGTCACGAAACCAAAACGTCATTAATAAGCTTTAATGTTTAATAAGTTGTAAAAAAAAAAAAAAAAAAAAAAAAAAGTGAAAACTTGGACTTTAAAACTCAAAGTTAATCTACTCACGAAACTTACCACGACGTCTTTGGACTATTGGACTAACAAGTGACATTGGACTCAGAACAATCATTAACATATCACATTCAATAAATAGACAATAAAATCAACTTTTTGACTAACGTAATGTCTTTCGATATGTTGGTTCTTTTGGCTAAATATCTTTCAGATCACGATATGGACGTTCAAATGGAAAATGTGGATGCACCAAATGTTCTCACAGTTGAAGACATCTTCCCCAACGGTTACCCAATGAAGATTGGAAATAATAATCTCAGAGTCGACTTTGACAACTTCACTTGTTCTGAGTCATCTTGTCTGATTGCAGTGGATATTCTGAAGACTCATCCTTACCAGAACATCCTCACAAATTCTGCTACTGTGCCGGCGATGTATCTTCACGAATTCTGGCACATGATACAAAAGGTCAAAGGTCAAAGTGCTGTGACGGTGACACTCAATCACAAACAAGTCACCATCACTCCCGCACTTAAGGGGTCGCTCTTCTTCTTCCAACCATTGAGCCTAATGAGTTCTCTCGCTACTCCTACGGAAGAGATCGTTCTCCAATTCATGGTCGACATCGGCTATGATGAAGCCGCTGGAGTTATCACAAAACACTCCTCGAGATCTCAATAAAATTCCTCAACCATGGAGAACACCGACATTATGATTGCTAAATCCGTCTCCGGACGTGATAGTGGCTATGAGCATCCGAAGCTCATGGAACTTCAAATCTTTTGGGGTATGGTCAACATGAAACACATCGAATTTGCAGCTCTGATCTGGGACGACATGATGACTTACCTGAGAAGGCCTGGCTCCAAGATCCCTTATGTCAGATACACAAAACTGTTGATCAAAAAGATTCTTGAAACCAATCCAGACATTCCCCAAAGACTTGAAGACCTCAACCATCACTCCGAGCTACTTGAATCCACGCTCAACATGGTAAGATTAAAAGAATCTACCACGAAGAAACAGGGTGTAGTGTTGCCAGATTATCTTCTTAATGATGTTATCAAAGGACTTCAATCGTACAAACGATATCCGTAGCGATTGAAGCGGGCAAAGTAGGTTTCATTGATGGTAAGTCTTACGCACACCCGTTAGGAAGACCGGAGAGGCGATCTTTGGAAGTATTGCGAGCACCGAGAGTACGAGAAGGTACCCAAAGAGAACTCATACACTAAAGAAGAGAGTTCCATTCATCAAGCCATCCCTATTCCCAAACCGTAACCGATGAAACTAATTGACGAGGATTCAGAGGAGACTGACACCGATGAAGAGGTTATCTACTCAGAAACTCCCATAGATGACCCACTAAATGTTGCAAAATCTCCAAGTCCTAAGGCTGATAAAGGGAAAACTCCAGTGCTTGAGCAAGAAGAAGAGAGCTCCGATGAAGAACCACTGGATGAAGACAGAGACTACAGAAAGAAGCTCAAGAACCTCATACTTCAACATGTTGCTCAGGAATTCACCCGTGAACAAACTCGTGGCCCCGGAGGGTCAAGTGGTGGTGCACTATCTACACCGGTTTCCGATGCGGTTAATCAACCCGATAAGGGAATTGGTACCACCACCCACGAACAACAACAAAAGCAACTTGAGGATTCTATCGTCTATGACTTTGAGGAACCAGAAAAGGAAAAGTCTGAGAAAATTCCTGATGAAGATGTTGAGGTCAAGCTAAAGAAAAAGCGTAAAAAAGCTCAAGCTTATGCGGATGAAGAAGCTAGGGTCAAGGTCACAAGAAAAGGCTCAAGCCGAAAAGGAAGCCAAAGATTATCTTCTTGACAGAGTCCGCACATACACAAGAACGAACTTCGAGCCATAAAGGACCCCGAGCCATCTCATGACTCATCATCGACTCATCTTCTCATTCATCACCACCAACATCAAAGGATAGCACAAGATCGAAGATCCAATCCAGTAAAGAAACCTACCTACACTGGGCATCACGAGCTAAGTCTAAGATTGTTAAAGCTATCAAGCAAGAAAGGAAAAGAATGTGGTCAACAAGAAACTAGATCAGCTTGCGGACAGAATCAATCTACTTCAGAAAGTGATAAACGAGATGTTGGGAGAAAGGGAAGAAATTCAACAACTTCTTAATAGAGATTTACAGGGTGAAATGAACAGGACTGCCAGAGAATATACTCACAAGTTTCTTCTCAACATTGTTCCTAGCGTGACAAGAGAAAGTTCACCAGACAACTCTATCCGAATCTCATGCAGTTGGCCAAGCAAACAATAAGATCAACGCCTTTAATAAAGAATAATTAATCCAACCGAGCCTCTGACTTTCTCCGATTTAGAATTGGTTTCCAAGCTTGTACTTCAAATGTCAAACGATCCGCAACATTTACCTCTAACGAAGGTAAACTGCTTGACGATTCTTGGATTACCAACTTAAAACATCATGCAAAGCGGCGGTGAAGCGGCTAAGCGTCCTAGAGACGATGATGATACGGATAAAGACAAAGAAACGAACGCAAGAAGAAGTCCGGTGACCTCCTCCTATGCCACCCCCACCCCAAAGGACTCCAACCGAAAAAGATCTCCTCCACGCTCGCTCTACAGATAAACCTCGGGACTCGAGTTACCACCATCAACAGAGAAAATCGGTGATCATTTCAATACACTGGTGGTGACGATGAAGAGATCCCAGAGCCTCAACAACAACCCACCTCTTCTGCAACAACAAAGAAACCAGAATCATCATCAAAGCCAAATAAAATGAAGAAGAAGATCGGTGTTCTCTCATGGCTAAATGAAGACACAACCGATAAATACGACTGGTTTTCTAAACTTGTTGATGCTACTCCCTCATTACCAGAAGGTCAAGAAATGGTAGATGGCCGTACTATGGAGCATGTGAAGTCGATTCAAGAAGTTTAAATCAAGAAGATGACTAAGGTCAAGCTAAGGAGAATCAAGAATGATGCCTTCCAACCGCTTAAAGACAATTTCGTAAGTGCAATTGAAGTCGAATACCATCTCGACAACATTGCACGAGCCATGTCGAACAATATCGATTGGCTCAATCCGAAGCTAGCATCGACTTCACAAGACAAGACAAGGCTCCTATTACATCGATTGGACCAAACCTCTACCAACAATTGGTCGAATCGGATCAACCTCAAATTCCATACCGCTACTTCTTCAACAATGACTTGAGTTTCTTCTACACGGTAGCGATGTGACAAGGAAGTACGCTTACGTCACTCACATTTCCTTTCCCAGCAGCAATCTACTCTCACAATCCAACCATCGAGGAAGAAGCCACATATGTTTCTTGATCAAGTGGAAAAGTATGACCTTGATGCGGTTGTATGGGATTCATCATTGCCCGAACGTCAAGAATCTTCTATAGAAGTGTCGCTGTTCTCAAGTCTAAAAGGAAGTGTTTAGTGAAAACGGATCATTGCTATTAAGCATGTTACCACGTCGTCAAAGTGGGACTACACATTCCTCAAGAACATTGTGGTCAAACGACAAGACGAAGAGGACTATGACTTCTGTGAAGCAGATTTTCCAAGACTGTCACTAAATGACATTAAAGATATGTATCTCGCTAAGGTTCAAGGACGAATGAGACATTTCTCTATAACTATCCAACGCGAGTACATCAAGTCATTATTAATCTTCATCAGAAGCATCGTGATCCAAGAACGTGTAGAAGCCATTCAGCTTGCCGTGAAATCTTATAAAAAATGGGTCAATTTCACAAAACCTCAACTAGACCTCCCCGACATCAACCGACTTCCTCAATACACACTCATCAAGAAACCATTTGGGGTAGTCTACATAAGTGAACTACACCACAACTGTTTCATGGCGTGTAAAGAACTTCATAAGTTTGGGGATCACACTTTGAAGAAAGTTAGGGACGGGCTAGCATACAGGTTGAAAGAGATTCATGAAGGCATCGGGTCACCGAAGAGATGGAATTCGAGGGAAAAAAGGGATATTAAGAAGATCATCACGGATTGATGAAAGGTTGTTCGAAGGGATCGATCGAAACTTTGGAGAGTTTCAGAGGCGGTCGTCAAGCATATCTCTCACGGTCTATCAACGCCCCGAACGCATTCCCGAGTTATTCTTTGAATACCGAGACTCCGGTACCCCTTGATTTGTTTTCTTATCATATTTTGGTTGTGTGCTTTATATAATGGCTTGTGCACACATAACGATGTACAACCCGTACTTGTAAATAAAGGACCCTGTGGTACGCTTCAGTGCCACAATCCTTATAAAAAGAGCGAAAGCTTCTTACTTTTGAGTAAAACTTATCAAAACTTTCACTTTTCAAAGTTTTGCTCAAAAGTACAAGTACTTCCCCTTATGATTTTCAAAACCTCAAAAGTTTATATTACTTGTTGAGGGGGAGTATTTGCTTAGAACTTTGTTCACAAATTGTTCTTCGTGGTAATCTTCCCGCAAAACTCGAAATGGACATATTCGATATCAAATTTCTTCAAAAATAACATTTATATGCCATTTTTGAGGGGGAAAAAATTATGTGATAAGAAATATGTTGTGAATTGCCAATGAATCGTCGTGCTAAAAAGACTTAACCAATGAATTGACGAGATCTTAAATGCTAGTAACTCGAAAAGACTTGTCCGGGACGGGTAATAATTTCAAGCTAGTTCGCTAGTAATGTAAACGTGTCTCTCAAAGGACTTGTCTTAGTAGAATGTACCATTCGAGAAACTCTTGATAGACATGAACCTTGATGGGTTTGACAACCTTTCGAGGTTTGTCCACACCTTCAAGGTAGTTATTAGAGCTAGTTGTCACCTAAAAGCTGACAATGCAACTGTTTAACTATGTCTCGCGGGGAATTGTCTATCTTGAGTTGATCAATTCAAAAGTGCGAGCTCTTCTCTCACCGTGCAAATTTCTGTCAAAATACTTAAGCACGTGTGAAGGGGGAGTATTTCTGCAAAATCTTAAACTCTCAACAGTGGTATTAAATGCTTTTACTCATAGCCACTTTGAGAGATTTTCATGAAATTTGGTTTTATGGCAATGGAGTTATAAGGTGACTAAGGTTAGGAATAACCGTCCTATGATCCGCCAGAGCCGGAGGGATCTACCCAAGGACACCACCAATAGTTAGAATTAGAAGTCCTTAGGTATGATTATAAAAAGGAGAAAATGAGAATCGGAGAAAGAAGGAGTTAAAGAATTAAAAAAGGTAAAGAAAATGGTGAAAAGAAATAGCCCTCCGTTATTCAACTTAGGCGCACAATCGAGTTCAATTCATATGCTCTCGGTTGTCACTTGATGACGCCTTATTGAAGATCAAAGTCGTCATGGACCCGATGGCGCATGCACTAAACCTTCTTAGCCACTCAAGTTTCTCTCAATGAAGCTTGTTTCATTCTCACAGGAACCCTACGTAAACTATCGGCTTTCTCTTGAGATTGCCGGTATTGAAGAAGGAGACCTCTTCCTAGTCTCCGCCAGAAAACCAAAGCGCACTATTGAGTCTAGAGCCACGAGATTCATCAAAAGATCTCTTAGGTACACTTGACAATTCATCGCTTGTCGCTCAACAATAAGAACACAAGTGATATATTATTGAGTCCTTCACGATCTTAGCAATCATCGAGAACATTTATGAGGGGTTCACAACCGTGATCCTCGGTGATTGAATGGAAACTCCCGCCAAGGTCAACATCAAACAGACCGACGGCAGGTCACTTGTAACTCCTCGGGGTTACGCTTAGTGTGTCTCAAATGGTCTGATCGTGGGGTGATGCTTGGTGTACCTCAACACTCACCCGAATCAGAGGTGTACTTGGTACATCGCGTTATCTCACTTGTGGGAATCCAAAGAACGACCTTTGTGAGAATTAGAGTTGTGTTTTCACACTATGTCATTAACACACTTAAAGTTCAAACTTGTAAGCGTTGGATTATTTCTAACCCATGTTTTATGTTTTCTTCTTATGGATGCTCGCGGGTGGAAATGATCGTGAAGATTCTTCACATGCTCATACCAACAACAACACTAATTGAAGTTCTCTCAAAAGGCAACACAATGTCAGAATGATTCTTCGTCAAAGTCAAAGAATTTACAAAGTTTAAAGACTAAGAGAACTACATCAGTACTGAAATCCAACGATAAAGAGTGTGTGAGCATGTTGAAGAAAGACGAGGAGACACTGCAGCAACGAAGCAGACCTAATGCAGATAACAACAACATACTATCACTACCACCACAAAGAACAAAGATCAAAGAACAAAGATAACGATGACGTCAAAGATGAAAAATTTTCAAAGTAAACAAGATCCCTACACTGTGGAGATTGTTGGAATCAAGACACTTCTTCTCACAAGAAAGAAGAATGTCAGAAGACGTCAAAGCTACTATTACATCAACACCTACAACGTTATCACTCGTATCATTAATCACCAACACTTAGGGGGAGATTGTTGGAATCACTCGTAAACTAGATTACAAGTGTTAGTAATTAATATGTAATAATTAGCTTAATTAGGCCTTTATGTTTGTTATTATGCTAAGGCTTATATAGAAGGCCCATAAGCCTTGGCCCAAGGCTAATAAGGAAAGGAAGGGAACTTGCATGTTGCCCTAGTTCCTTCCTATAAATACCTCATGTAAACCATCCTTAGATGGTTGGTTGTTCACTTTATTACAAAACCTACGCATATCCTTTCTTCATTCATTCGTGTGTTTGTGGTATTGTGTTCATCCGATCACTATCTTTATCTTATTTCTTCTATTGATGCTTGTGTTACATAAATGGGAACCTAACACTTACTTAACGCAAACGCTGGCTTTTATTTGATAAAATATTTTACGATTAAGCCTCTGAAAGGTGGAGCCAAAATTACGGCACTCATAATAAAATTCAAGGTGAAATACACAACTACAAATGCAAACACCAACATAAACAACACATCATGACCAACATCGACTTCCTCCGGTGGCATATACCCATTTACCAATCCATTAGGCCCTTAAGTTTATGGATAAACACATCATGATTACGAGCATTTAGCTCCAATTCAGCTGCCAAAATACGCATTTGCATGACCTTTTTCTCATCTTTTGCTTGGACTTCTCTTAGATATTATGCAGTTTTCTTAGCATGGGTATTCCCAACCGTTTCTAACTCTTGAATGAAAGCAAGCCTTTCACGAGTAACACTGACCAATCTACCAGAGAGCACATTCATTTGCTGTAACATTTGAATATCCTGACCCGTAGCTTCACGACAATACATCACTAGCATCTCAGACCAGTTATTCGAATTAGCTTCTGCTCTAAGCTGGTCACACTTAGGGCGCCTAGACATTGTGTTTCCTTCCTTCTTTATTACAAGTTATCGGATGAGTTATGAAAAAAAGTCCACTTAAACTCTTAAATAGCAAAGCCGAGTCTAGAAAGAATTTCATACAATATCTTTTGCATAGTAAAAACGCGGCCACATGTATAACACATAATTAGATATTGAATACTATTTTCATGAAAACAAAAGCGCATGTATTAAACATCGTTCCTGCGAGTTTCGTTTGGATTCACTTAGAAAGTATCTAACACAAATAATTCATGCATGTCTTTTATCATATGCTTTGTTCAATACACTCCCATTCATTACAGATACATAGTTCTCATAAAATTTAAACGAAACACATCCTTGCTGCAACCATGCAAACTTACTTATCATTGTAGTGTTCCGAAATAAATATAGGCAGTTCTATAGCATGTGTGTGCACCTACGTTTTACCAAGTTCATAGAGGTAATGTCAACAACAACATCGATAATATGATTAACAAAGGTGATAAAATTACTTTGAGATTTAAAATGGTTTTATTCGCATAAAAAATAACGAGGAAGTATTTGGAAAATATGCCATCGCCATTAACACTACCCGATCGTGAATCACAAACGGCGAGCACTTACATTTACCATACTTAACCAGCTGACTCTCTCAAACTGATTATCTACATGCTAATACATTACCTTTTACAAGACAATTGTGTTATGTTTTCTGCTCTTCCCATTCTTTATTGTCACATTAAAATTGGTATTTTAAATTTGAATCAACCTTTAGATGAAAACTTATGTTTGAGTGATGAAACTGACAAAATTTTTAAAACTTAATTTTTGTACTTATAACAGAATACTTACTTTATCAGAATAGTTCGGCATTGATCCTAAGTAGATTCAAACACTTACGGAACAAACCAGCGGTTGGCGAGAGCAATATAGCAAACCAAAGAGCCCTACATATATCAAAAGACATGTAAGTTCCAGCAAAAATACTTTAGCGCTTCAAATCTTAAATTAATTAGATACTAATGCATAAATTAAAATATCATATATTAAAATATCCATAAACATAAACCCTACTAACTTCTATTCAAAATACCCCCACAACCCTGCACATTTACACCGGACCTAAAACCCAAAATACATATCATAAACACCAAAACAGACCAAATCAGTACACCATGGTCTTCAGCTTCTCAATGAACGACATAAGCTCATGGCTATACGCTTTCTTGAAAGACATTCACCAAAATCATTGCCACTTCAGTCAAGTCTTCGGTTTGCAAGTTAGTGAGTTGTGAAATGCTCTGCAAAGAAGAATCAAAAGGAAACAGAAGCTCCAACTCTTCAATCACAAAATCCCTTTCTGCCACACGAGACCTTATGTCTTGAGCTTTCTTCCTTAGTTCTGGTTCATCTGCCAAAGTAACAGTAACCTCCCTCTGAAATCGCACAATCATCATGTCTCTGACCAAGCTTGACCCAACAGCAGCAACCAACTCCTTGCAAAAGGGCATTGGTGTAGTCATTATTTTTGGGTAAATAATGCTCTTTTTTTCCTATGTGTGTGTGTTTAAAATGTAATTTTTCTTTGGTTATGATTGTTAATATGTGTTTGCATCTGACTTATAAGACAATCTGATTTGATTGCCACCTTGAGCCAGCCACAAAAAAAGTAACTCATTATTACTTTGTCTTCCTCATGCATGAGGAAGTATTTACTATCTACCCTTTCACATACCATGCCATTTTCACAAACGTAAAATAAATAAATAAATAAATAAATAAGAAAAATGTTTTATTATCATTACCAGTTTGACCAAAATATCTAACAAAATTGATGTGCAAAAAAAAAAAAAAAAAAAAAAAAAAACTATTCTTTGCTTGGGTTAACTATTGATTGTTGGTATAATTGTATATTGGGTTGCAAGTTTTAACTTTTTTTATTCATTTTTACAGATTCCCTGACATTTAAAGAGAGGAGACATGGGACATGGACTAACAATAGTTTAATAGCTGAATTGTATATTTGATTTCCTGATATTATATTCGACATATGTATTTAAGTGCCTAAAATTCCTCTTTCAAACAATTAATATCAAATGTATTCATTTTGCTTACACACTTCTATGAAAATGAGGATGCAAACTATGACAAATCATAACAAAAATGAAAACAGTTTATTTTAGACACATACATTATACAACGAATCATGACAAATAAAAATAACAAAAAATGAAGTATATTCGATATTTTTACATAAACAAACATAGAATAACAAACCAACACAAACAGCGTTTGCAGAATTATATCCGACAAAAACATTTCCGCGAGAACGCGCCGGCTACCAGTATCTTTTTAAAAAGGTATACTTTTTTTTAACAAACATAAAATAAATGTTTCACGTCATGTTTTATGCAAAATTCTTAAAAGCAATCGGTTATAGCAAGTTTGTTCATATTTTTTGAATTAATTTCAATGATATATTTTTTCTTCTCTTACAAACCCTTTTGTTTATAGGGTGCTGCTATACAATTATAAACTCTTGACATATATTATGAGCCAATCAACTAGACAAACATCTTATCCTCGATATTTAAATAGTTTTGGAGTACGATTTTTTATGACGTTCTTATAAATAGAGAGATATATATTTCATTTCACACGCACAACTTCTTATCACGATTCTCAACAATGTTTCATCCGAAAGTGGTTAACCCATTCACGCAAACAAAAACAAAAAAAAGTATAACATCGAGCTTAATATATCACGCTTAAAAAATTACAAAGTTTCATGCATGAACGCGTCGTGGTTTCCTCGTTTGAACAATTAATAATGTACGTTTGTATATAAAATATGTCAAAAGATACGCGTTGCGTCCTTCATTATTGGACTTTTCTAGGGCCACTATTGTGTGCTTAACAACTGTTGGATTGTGATATATATACTCAAATGTCTGATGCTGATTGCTTATATTTTACAGAAAAATAATAGTACCATGAACAAAAAGCATTTGTTTTGTAGCTTGGACATTTAATAACTATTATTAAGAGTTCATTTGATAACATTAACGTAGTATTTTATATGATTTGGTATCGTATATGAATTGGTCAAGCATGTGAGACTAATAATACATTTAGTTTATTTAAATTATCTTTATTTATATTTTACTTTCGTACAAAATAGGCGTGATTTGTTTCTACTCTATGATAACTTAAAAATTTAACAGCTGATAGATTATCTTATCGATCAGATCTTAACGTCACAAATTAAAATATGATTTACTAGTACATATTATAGACCTTAATGAATCCTATATAATAATGTACCTTATTTTACCATTAGATACGGAGTATGTTTTAACCACGATAAACACAAGAATTTTCAAAATTTTGTTAGTGCATTTTGTTCGTTACCCGTTGGTCTATATGAAAAGCCAACGTGAACGATTACTTTGACTACTTTACCAATTTGAGCCATGTATCAGCAATTGACTAATAACACGTATGTTGTTATACTAAAAATAGAGAGCCCCTAAAGCAGGGCGAAACTTATATTCAACTCGACTTACGTGCACTTTCATAACGTACTATTATTTCCTTCATTTTTATACTATTTTTAGTTTTGCATGTTTGAATTTTAAGTTATAAGACACGAAATTAAGCTGGTCGTAATGGAGACCCAACCTTGGAGTCGCGTCCCCCCGCTCCCTGATTTTTTGGTTGGTTGGGTCGGCAAAGCGACCTTTGAAAATGCAAATTGTTTTTTTTTGTTTTTGTTTTTTTTAAATTACATTTTATGAGATATGTTTTTTGTTGTGACCGAGGTTGTCTTATTACAAACATTTGATCATGTGTTTGATATTAAAGAGATAAACTGATGAGCGTTGAAGTGTCAGATTACCACTAGTCTTATGTAAGGTTGAGAGGTGGACAATGAAAGGTACGGAAATAAATGGTATGTTAAGGTAGTATGAGAAAAGATCCAGTAAGAAGAAAAAATATAATAAGAAGAATGAAAAATAATTTTAACTATATATTTCAAATGAACAAAAAGAAATTTATGAGAGTTGCATATTTTATTATATATACATTTAAAATGTGCGATTGTAGTTATTTCTCATTCTTTTCTTTTTACTTTTATTTAACATTTGGTCCTTACTCAAGTTAGTATAACGTATCGTTCAATAGTGATAAAGTAAATAATGGATGGTGGATATAGGTTTTTGTACTTGAAGAGGAAAAGAAAAAAAAAAAAAAAAAAAACTATATGTTTAGATCACTAAAACAGTTAAAAACGATTTATTTCTAAATTGTGACCACTTTTTGGCATCCATTTTGTTAACTAAGCTAACAACTCTTTTCTTTTTATTAGTTTTTAAAATTGACATATTCTTATGTGATCACTTATGACATACCTAACATGCGTTTCTGGGTTTTTTCTATAAAAGGTTCGCCATTATTTAATCTAATCTCAAACATAAATATTTCCTTAAAAAAATCATTCCGATTCTCATGGGACTAGTACATGTCAATGTCGGATCAATTGTTTATTTAATAGATTATCTCATTATCTATTTTATGGATCTTGTCCAATCACTCGTTTACAATCAAGTTTCGATAGAGTACATTTTTTAGTTGGTCCCTAGATAGTGGTTAAACCACAGTCTTGATGCTTAGTTTTTAGTTTTATGGATTTTGCTATTTCATTTACTACGACTACCATTACTCAGTGTTAGTGTGTTACTACGCTCCCACTTTAGTTTTGTGGGTTGAATATGGTCACCATCACGCTATGTTTATTAAAGCTTATCAAGGATTAATATTTAAACTAAGGCTGCCCCCAGTAGTACTAGACGATCGACTGAAACGATCGATTCAATGTCGATCGCCCTTCTGTGAGAATTCGATCATACAAGATTTTGAAGGCAACCTAGTCGTGTACACGATCGACTGAAGGGTGCCACTTTACTTCTTAAACCGTTGCGTAATGGTTAGAAAAAAGAAAAAAAAAAAATTTTGAACCTTTATAAATACACAACATACACACACTTCAATCCACAAATCTCATTTCAAACAATTCAATCTCAAACTATTTCTCAACACAAAATTATTATGGCTTGTCGTCTCCTCCATTCCGTTGAAGATATGCAAATGTACGTTAAAAACCAATGCGAAGAAGACGATGAGGCTCGAAAAAACGTTATTATAGACGTTATCAATGCATTTGAGCGAGACAAGGGTTGAGAAGCAACAGATGAGAGAAATCTACACGACTTGCAACGACATTACGCCTGAACGAAAAGCCGTGATCGACAAATTTTTGATGGATGAAGCCCGCAAAGACGATGACATTGCTGACAAGTTGTGGGGGTGTGTTCAACAGATATCGAACAACATCAACACCAAAATCAATTGGAGCTATCGGGAGAACAAACCCGATGGTGTAAGTGCATCAAGTTCGTCTGCTAGATTTGTTGGGCAACCTCTGCTAGATGAGGAACATTTGGCTCGCATCGAGGAATTTGCCGGTTATCGGACTCCTTCATATGATACTGCATGCGGGGAGCATTCAGATTAGGATTTATGATTTATGTATTTCGTATCGTTTTTATTTTTAATATATTAATGTTTTTATTTAGTATTGTAACGTTTTTTTATTTTTAATGAATTTTAAATTTGTTGTTTAAATTAAAAAAAAAGAAAAAATTGATCATGATCGCTTTTACTGGGGCACTCAATCGCCTGAAGATCGCTGAAGAGAGAAATCTGACGTGACAGAAAAAATGGGGGATTGACTTGCCTTGCTGGGGCAGCCTAAGCTTTCTTCCGAATATGAGGTTTTAAAGGCTTTTATAATACATAAGTTTTAGATTTAAGATCATTTGCATACCAAACTTTATCAACATACTAAGGGACTAATCCTCACCTTTCATTACTTTAGATCTAATGGCTAAGATTAAACCCAACATTAACACTACAAGGGCATTTTGATCAATCATATAAACCCAAAATTAAAAAAACCCCCCTTTTCGAGTCTCATAAAACACACACATGTACGGTGTTTCTCACTCACCCATTTCATCCCCAATTCAACTTCAACTTCTAATCCTGTCATCAAACCCTAAATTCGAAATTCAGTTCATCAAATTAATCATCATATTCGTCGTTTTTAAGCATCATCATTTTTCATTCTCGTTAAGCATCGAATTCGATTCCACTAGATTCAGTTTCTTGATTGAATCATAAAAAAACTCATTATATTACTAAATTGAAGCTAATTACGAGTAAGTGTATGGTGCTTTACATCTATTTTTGTATAATTTGATGATATTTTTGTTATTAATTTGTTCCATCTATTATGGTTTCTTTGAACATCATATTGGTTTGTCCATGTAGAATATACTTTAGGCAAAATATTAGTTAAATGCACACTATGTGTTTGATGAAATGCAAAATTGAATTTTAAATGTGGTTAGGCATATCATTGTATCTTGATGTATATTCAAACAGTGATTTTTTACATTTGTAAGGATGTTAATTTACAAAAATAAAAGAATACTTTACTAGTTTAAATCAACAAAATATGGTATGAGTCTAGACGGACAAACCCGTTACTAACTCGGAACAAACTGTTGCGTAATACAAATAAAAGAGAACAAACGTAAACGACGAATTGTAAGCATCAAGTCTATTAACAGCTAATATGTACTTGAGTTCTTGCTACCTATTGCTTTTATGGAATTGACACATGTCAAGAGTGAAGTAATGTAATATTATGTACTTTAGTTCTTACCATCCCTTCGTTTTTACAGGGTTCAGCTGAAGTGTTATTTGCTCGAATAAGTGATAAATTTCAGGCACTTAAGCGGTACAACAACGTACAATTGGATGACACACCAATGATGATTGAAATTGAAGGCTCCAGTTTCCTATTTCTGCTCGTGTAAATGTTGTTGGAGGTCTAAATCGACAGAGGACAGTTGTGATGAGGTATTTTACAACTATCAACATACTAAACATGCCTAGCTGAAATGGATCTTGTTTTCGGAATTGAAAGAGTTGAACAATATTTTTAAAACTTTGAACATGTGTTTTTTATGCTTACCGTTGTTTTTATTTGTAGGACTGTTGGCTAGAGGATCAAAAGTACATTGATCTGGGTGGGAACTATGGCTATTTGTTTGTGCTTAGTGCTTGGTATTATATATTGTTAGTATTCATACCATAAACATTTTCCACTATGATCAATTGCAACTTAAGAGGAATCACCAGTTATGTAGTTTTTGTCGGTTTATCTTATATCTTTGTGCTTCCTCACGCAACTATTATGTAGGGCTTATCCCATACCTTCAAATTCCGTTGAAAGTGTGCCTTGTAGTGTAGGCATATAAGCATCTAGACATTGCCTTGGTTTGCCCTGTGTAAATTATTCATATGTCATCACTCGTACATGTCATGTAATTGTTGCACACATATTGCTGATATATATTGAAATGAAGCCTGCAATAACTCATGTTTGTACTATGTTGAACGGTTTTTGCTGAGTTCTATTAATTTCATGTGCTAGGTGTTATTGGAAAAGTTGACTTCACTGTTAGAAATATATGTTTGGTAAATATATCACATGTGATATTTAGCATTTGATTAATATGTTTTTAATGAGCTTATTTGTTAAGTATATCACATGTGATATTTAGCATTTGATTGAATAAATTTTCATATAGCATTTGACATAAACAAGGTTGATAGCCTTAATAACAGATTCAAATAAATAAAGAATCCAATTACAGGTGTTGTTTTCTTTATCGATAATGATATTATATTGTTTGGCGAAGTGCACCAGATACTGTGGTGGGTTTTGTTCCTCGAATTCATTTGATTAATCATTTTGTTAGAAATCTTAGGAATCTTTCTTTTTCGTTAGAACTCGTTCAGTGTGTGTATTTGCAACAAGTGTATGTCCAATATCATATATCTTGTGCTTAAATGGTCATTGTTTCATATCTTGCTTCATATCTTTATTTTCTTTTGGAATGATATTTTTTGAACTATTTTGTGGCAGGGAATCAATAATTGATGGTCAATGGTCAGGATAATCCGTAATTGATGGTCAGGATAATAAGCATCAATGGAGCTTCTTGGACTTGAATCCCAAGTTACTGCCGTTTCACTTTAGCCCTCAAAGACACTGATTTTGATCGTGCTTTAGAAGGCATCGTCAAATTCAAGGAACTTGTTAAATAACTGAATTCTCTTAAGTAGATGACACCTTTCAAATATGTACTTCTGTTTTCATGGTTTTGGTGTCTCCAAATAAGCCACTTACTGTAGCTATAGAACTAGAACTGCGCATCATTTCTTCGTCGATAAGTGTAATTTGATTGATATGTTAAATATCACATGTGATTTCTTCCTTTAATGGCATTTTATTTTTCAGTTCTTTCAAATTACATATTATTTAGTATTAATGAAATTACATATCTATTTACTTTCTCTTATTACAAAAGGTAGTAAAAAATCACATGAGATTTTTCTGAAAGTCACATGCGATTTTTTTGAAAATCACATGTGATATAACATGTGTCTCGTAATAATTTTTATATCACATGTGATCATGCATTGATTATTTATTATAACAAAAACAAGTAAAATATCACATGTGATTTTTCTAAAAATCACATATGATATAGCATGTGTCTGGTAGTAATTTTTAAATCACATGTGATAGTTTCTTACCACCTTCTTAAATCATATATGATATAACATGTGTATAATAATAAATTTTATATCACATGTGATCATGCATTGATTATTTATTATAACAAAAACCAGTAAAAAATAACATGTGAAAGGATTGGTGTGAGGATACAATCTAGCCAAAGTTCAAACCATACTAGTTCCTTTGAAGAAATAAACTAACCCACCAAAATTATTTTATAAAAATGAAGATTTCAAGTCATGAGTGCAACATACATGAATCCACATTAAGCTAAATAGAAAAAACATAACCAAAAATCCTTCAATATTACTCTTGAATTCCACCAATGATAACACACCATCTTCAAGTACATACAGAAGCTCCTGGACCTGCAGCACCACCTGGGCGAGGACCCTGGCCAGACTTTGGAGCATCATCCTGAAACAAATACAAACATTTAGCTGTCGCACATACATCAAACTTCTAACCTTTAGCTAATTACTAGTAAATACTAATAATACAGAAGAAATCGATAATTGGTGTAAATCGAAAGAAAAGACAGATGTTGTACCCTTAGACTGATATATAATAACAAAAAGTTTGCCTTTAACATCTTTTGCCTTTTTTATTTAGGAGATGTATTTAAGAACAACAATTTTGAGTAGTCTCCAAAGCTCCTTCTATGTCTTCAATTTCCTTTGAACCGTAACTGTCTTTATGATCTACAATTTTACAAATATGCATTTTCATTAATAATGTATATGCAAATTAATCATCATATGTGATATGCAGTATAAGGAGTTCAGAAGTTATATTGTAAGCAGTTCAGAAGTTATATTAATCATCAATTTTTTCGAAGGCTAAGCCGAAGGACTTGCATCAGGCTTTTCTTTCTTCTAATCCTTAGACCACACTTTTTCATCACAAAAATATCAAACGTAATCTACGTATAACTGATTATATTTACTATATCATATGTGATATGCAATAAAAACAGGAGAGAATGCTTACTGTAATCAAAAGCTTAGCCACAGTCTACGGCTAATATTAGCCGAAGGCATAGCCTTCGACTTTGCCGAAGTCTTGTCCTTAGACTTAGCCTATCATCACAAAAGTATGAACTTAATTTTACCTTACAAACTCAAATTTTTACACCTTCTTCTTAGCTTAGTGCTTATCTGAAAGCTAGGCAGCCGGCAGAGCTGGTCTATTGATTAAAAGTCATTGGAATGTATCCAAATAATTTAAGTTTTCTAAATTACTAATTTAAAAAGTTTCAGATCAAACCACAACAAAATAGTTTTCCAAATTTTATTTGACACATTAGTTATATATTAAGTTGCAAAAAAAGTATTTTACGTCCTGCCACTACCCATCCATTTTTTACTCCTTGTTTTGGTTTGTTCTAAAGTCATTTTTAATCTGTTATTATATTTGCATCACCCACCCATTTTCTACTTCTTACTTTGTAAGTTAAGATCATTGCTTCATAGTTCATTAGTTCATTCTATATGATAACTTCATTCAGGTTGCGGCTCTTTTTTATATTGGCGCAACCAAGTCCCATCCTCCTATTCCTGACCATCTTTCTCCCGAGGCACAGGATTTACTACTAAATTGCTTACACAAGTACGTTTATCTAAAGGTCTTGCATCCACTTATATGTCATTTGTTAAAGTTCATAGTCTATACAAAGTCAATAAATAATGAATACTAAAGCCGTAGGCTATGCCTGCGGCTAAGCCGAAGGTTTGGCCGCATGCTTTACCTTCTTCTAAGCCTTCTAACCTCACTTTTCTTTACAATAACATCAAAATTATCTCTATAACTAGTGAAAACCTAAGTTTGAATCACAATTTTCTTCAAATAAAAATGACAATAACTTCAATAAATATTCACTAAACATTATAAAATCACATACAGAAACTATATAAACCACATGCATCATTATCTAAGCATAAATAACAGTAAATAATAGTAAAACATGTGTTTAAATCAATGAAGGTGTATTATTATACCTTTAATCACTTTTTTCGACGGTTTTTAAAGCAGTTTTCTGATCGGAAGTTCGTCGGAGCAATCGTTTGTGCCGTATTTTTTGCTGTGATTTTACGTTTAATTTAGTAGATCTAGTGTTTGTTTTGCGGTTTATATGACATGTGTGTACTGTGTGTTTTTAGTGTGTGTTTGGTGAGAGAGTGATAATGATAGAAATGAGGGGGAACAGGTGTGTTTGTGTGAGGTTGTTAATGTACGAAATTACCCCTCCGTGTTTATTATCTGATTTAATCTTGACCGTTGGTTTTTTTAAGATGAAGGGTGGGGATGTGTCCCTTTATATGTGAGCATTGTTTGGTTTGCAAAATAACTCCCCTCTAAGTTTTAATGAAAGAAGCTTCTAAAAGCCTTGAGGTGTCGAAAGTGTTAATTAGATAAACATAGGTTTATATTGTGAATCAATTCGTCTCTCCCTTTATGTAATTATACAACTACAAGTCCAAGCTTTAATTTTTTCTAAAAATACGCGAAAATAACATGATCATTGTTGAAGCAAATTCCGCCATCCGGTTAGGTTGGAGGGTTCTACTTTAATCAACGATCTTGAGGAATAAGTCTTCCTTCTGCACATAAGCAACACGCGTTAGCCTCGCCTGGGCGGTGTCCAGACCAAGCTCCGGCGTTAAAGTAAGTTGGAGGGTAAAGATGGTAATAAATGCGATGGTTAATGTAAGTGTGTGTATTTATATCCGTCGAATCATTAAATGTGTTGGGGTATTTATACTACCCCAACTATGTACCTTCGTTCATCGATATATACCGCTCGCAGCGACCTATATTACACATTTGCAAGCCTATAGCCACCCTAGTTGATAGGCCACGTGGTGAGAATCACTTAAAACCGGATCTCGCTATTTGTCGTCCGGACGGTTTAGACAATGTCGTCCCGCCATATTCTTGGATTGCATTTCTTCCGGACATATACGCCAACATGTCCCCCAAGATTGGATTACCGGTGAAAACCGGTGGTGCAATACTGAGAGTATATAATGTTCCCAAATATGCTTTTGAAATGCCTCACGTGGGCTTTAATAACATTTGTGGTTTTGGGCGTTCGATGGGCTGCCGATCTAATGGGCTTTCATCCGTGTATTCCTCGTCTTCCGAGATTGGCGTGGGCGGGCAAGATTGAGCCACGTCTCCTTTCTTCGATGATGGGACGTTTCTGACTGCTAGGTTTCTTTCCTTGCCTATATAAATGCTTTTTACCACGTTATTTTCTCACATCTCTCGACTTTTTACATTGCTCTCGCCTCCGGAATATCTTCTTCTTCTTGAATTTATAAGGTTCGCCTCGTTCTTCCCCGTAATTATTTGTATATCCCTTCCGCATCCTTTTAGTAATGGCCGAACAAGTGACCAAGAACAGAGTAACCTCTCTCGATCGAGGCTATCCAACCTTGGTAGTTCAAGTTCGATATGCATATTTATACATCTAAGCCGACACAATCCGAGCTAGACAATATAATCATAGAATATGGTATTCCCATGACCTTCGTCCCGCCTTCCTCCGATAATATGACAATGGACCAACTCCGGTGGATACAATTGGCATATATCCTCAGCGATTGGAAACCGGAGGTGTTAGGATTCCTTCTCGACCTTTCTCGCTAAACGTTATTAGACATTTTAGAGTTCATTTTTCCCGCTTGGTTCCTTGGGTTTGAACCGAGTGACCCTTTTGAAATTAGGTGTTATAGTTTGGGCATTCGTCCTGGGGTCTCCTTGTTCCGCATTTTACCGCTTGTGCAAGCGGGCACCGGTTTTCTTCGAGAGTGGAACGGGTAAAAGGCTTATAAATGTTTTAAGGAAGTCGACCGACCTTAAGCACCGGAAGGAGAAATTTTCTTGATTGACCGTAGGGCGATCCCGCGTGCCATGGCCCGGAGGCACAAAGACTCCAAGATAACGGATCCTTACCCGGACGGTTTTTCCGAGCCGGATGTCGAGAAGTCGAGCGGTACCTCATTTTCCTAAGGAAACCCACCATAAGTCTGTTATGGATGTGCCATCTATCTTCGGTCTTCAAGAATCCGGGGTTCGAGCCTCTTCTAAAGGATGCCAAGGGTCATGGTAATTATTTGTCTTGTGTCCTAGGTTTTGCCGTGTTTATTATCTTGTGTTTTGCTTTTAACGATCTTTTTTCTCGCAGTTGTCAATATGTCTGAATATCTTGAGCTCCCGAATGGGACGATACCGCAGTGAGTAAAGGGCCCTCCGTTGACCCAACTCGGGAGGTACCAAAAGAACCACGGATCCCCTTCCCAGAGGTGCACCCATTCCCCTAAGGACCTCCTAGCCATTAGAGCAGAGGAAGTCGATCCGGATGTGGTGGCGGCTAGGGAGAAAAAGAGAGGAAGCCAGGAGAGAAAAGAAAGGGAGGCGGGCAAGAGGAAGGGTGGTGAGGCACATCCAAAGCCCAAAATAAGAAAAGAAGAAAAGAAAGACGGGTTTTGTTGAGCGCTTTTCTTGAGCTCTCCGGTGGTAAATGCGGATCCTCTCAACCAAGTCGATCCAAATGAGCTGGGTTAATCTAAACCTCACCACGAAAGGTGGAACGCCTATTGTTGTTGCGCGGTGGGGTGTAGCGTGGCTCGGGAGGGATGGGCGAAAATGAAGGCGGGCGGTGATCAATTGCAACAGACGCCATTATCTCAAGGAGGGGCCCGATTCCTCCGGTGAACTCTCTCTTCGCAACTCAAAGGTAAGCATTTGAAACACACGCACCTCTTTCATTTTATCACTTCTAATTGCTAACTTTATTTTTTTTTGTCCTCTAGGTCAATCGCCCCTCGTAGCCGGGTCCCACCACATTGAGAGGGTCAATTTGTTGGATTCAGGTATGCTTTGATCTTACTTTCGTCCATGTCCTACTTACTAAAGTTTTTCCCTCACTATCTCCTTTTGCTTTTCGCCGTAGATGAGGCTACCAATGTTTTCCTCCCCCAGTGGGGTCTCCGCGACGACGTCCGGATAAATACATATCGGTCTTGCCGAGATATGATTGACAACGTTGCCACTCCGGCCGAGAGAGAGGCTTTGGAGCAGGTAAACAATATTGATCTCATTTGCCAAGCGTCACGAAGATTTTGGGAAAAGTGTGATAGTCCGTATGAATCGCTAAGGAGGTTCGTGGATCTCTAACGGTTACTTTTATATGAACGAAGCTCACAAAGGTTGCGAGGGCTTGCATGAGAAACCCTTGCCGTAGAAGGTGAGAATAAAAGGTTGACGGAGGGTTGAGGAAACTAGACTCGATCCGAAACCAAGGCCGGTAGGGAGAAAGATTTGGAGGAAGAGGTTGATGGGTAAACCGAGACCGAAATGAGTGGAGGGAGACTTCTAGTGCTCAGGCTGAAAAAATAAGGAAGTTGGAAAGTGAGTTGGCTGTCAAAGACCAATCTCTAGCCGCCCTGCAGGTGGAAAACGGCAAATTGATAGCCGAGGTCGCTCAAAGTGAGGTGGTTAAGCAGAATGCTGTCGGATGTTGTTGCCCTCGGCTGTTCGTCGGTTGTTTGGGAGCCTTGAGTATAAAAAGAGTATGGCTAAAGTGTATAGCTTGACCTACCAGGCAGGGTTTGTGACCGGGGCCAAGGTGAACAGGACCGAGGAAGAGACGGAGGTTGCTTTGCAAAATATCCGGAAGGTTAACAGGGATGCTCCGAACTTGTGGAGGGCTGAATATGACAAACTCTTTGAAGCTGAGTATCCCTTTATTCAGAAGCTTGCCGATTCTTGCCGCTTGCCCTTGGGGGATCTGATGAACCTGGAGGCGGAGGTTCCTGTCAGAAAGGACACACCCGGACCATCCGAGGCTCCTCATACCACCGAGACTCCGGTAGATGTTGCCGAGGAGAATGCTTAAGTTCGGACATTCTTAGGACTTGTATTTCGTGAACAAGTATTCATATAATGTCGTTGTAATAATTAACAATGTTTGTTTATCGTTAACTAGTTTTGTGAATGGATCTCTTTTTTTTGCTTGATATGTATTCCTTTTGCCTTTTCTTTCTCTCTTTTGGTTTCGTGATGTCCTCCTTAGGTTATTCTAAGGGCATCCGGCCGCGTAGGCCGTGCATCCGGTTTCCGGGCATCCTCATGAAGTTAGAGGGCATCCATCACTTGGGTAGATGTCTTCCTTAGGTTATTCTAAGGGCATCCGGCCGAGTAGGCCGTGCATCCGGTTTCCGGGCATCCTCATGAAGTTTGAGGGCATTCCTTATTTGGGTATTTTTATGTTTTCATACTCGACGGGGGCCAGCCATCGGAATCATTATATTATCACATTAGTTTTTACTTTTCATACTCGACGGGGGCCAGCCATCGGAATCGTTATATTATCACATCGGTTGTTATTTTCCATACTCGACGGGGGCCAGCCGTCGGAATCGTTATACTATCACATCAGTTTTGGAAAATTGTCTCCCTTCTGCAGGGAAACTTTCATCATTTAATTGATCATACATAGTCCTTTCGGATTACACAATGACAATAGGATTCCTGTCACAATAGCAACTATAAGAAGCAATTTCTAAGATTTATAGCGTGCCAGGTCCGGGGGACCTCCTTCTCCTCCATTGTTTGCAACTTATAAGAGCCATTCTCACTTGCTCCTATTATACGATAGGGCCCTTCCCAATTAGGTCCTAACTTTCCTTGATTTTCCACCCTATCGCTTCATTCTTTCTGTAGACAAAATCCCTATTTTGAAATTCATTGGCTTAACTCTCCGATTGTAGTATTGTTCTACTTGCGTCTTGTATTTAGCTTCCTCGGATGGCGATTTTCCTTCTTTCTTGTAAGAGGTCCAAATTCAGCGTTGTTGTTCCTCGCTCGATCCTCTCTAACATCATCGTCCGTGTGTGGGCATCCCTATTTCGCTGGGATTACGACCACCGCCATACGTCAGTGAAAGGGGTTTCTCCGTTGCATGTTTTGAGAGTCGTCCGGCGCCCATAAAACGTTGGGCGCCTCATCTAGCCATCCCGCCTCTCCCTTCCTAACCTTGTTTTTATCCCATCCATCAAGCTTCGGTTTGCCCGTTCTACTAGTCCATTAGCTTGCGGATGCGCAACGGTTGTGTTTATTTGTTTGATCTTTAACCCCTCGCACCATTTCTTGAATGGGTCATTCACGAAATTGGTTCCGTTGTCAGTGACTATGATCTTCAGCAAAACATACCTGCATACAATGTTTTCGTACACAAATTTTATGACATCTTTGCCCGTCGTCTTGACCAACGGCTTCGCTTCTATCCACTTAGTAAAATAGTCAATTGCCATAATCACATATTTGATGCGGCCGGGTGCTTCCTAAAGGCCCAACACGTCCATTCCCCATTGGTAGAAGGGCCACGGGACATGATGGACGCCGGTGGCGCCTTGGGTAGTTTTGGTGCCGAGAGTGTATCCGACAAGAGTCACATTTCCCGATTTCTTCTGGGTATCCGGTGCATGGTAGGCCAATAATATCCTTGCCTCATAAGCTCACACGACGGTCCTCGGTCCGTGCATCCCATGCCAACCCTCATGCACTTCCGGATTATGTAATTTGCTTATAACGACCCACACATCTCATCATCGGTACCAAGTAACCCTTCTTAAAGAGGACCCCTTCTTCCATAACATATTGCGGAATTTTCATTCTTAAGCTTCTAGCCTCATTGGGATCCTCCGGCCACACTCCCTCTTCCAGACACTTGATGATCGGTGTCATCCAGTTGTCCATTTCCTCTTCTACTACGGTATTAACTACTTCTTCATCTCTTGACGGCCTTTCCAGGATTTCTACGAGCACTTTTTTGGTCAGGTGATCGAAGGCCACTGCCGCTAGTTTACTTAATATATCCGCCTTCTGATTTTGGGCCCTCGGAATGTTGCGAATCTTAAAGTTTTGGAAGCCGGATATGTATTTCCTTGCTTGGGCTAAGTACTTATGCATGCTTTCCTTGGTGGCTGTGAATTCCCCATTGATCTGACTGGCCACCAGTTTTGAATCCACCCGCACGCTTAAAGCCTTGATTTTGAGTTTTCTTGCGATCCTTAGGCCGGCCAGCAGGGCCTCATACTCTGCCTCGTTGTTGGTGCTAGGAAAGTTTAGCCGCAGGGCGTAGGTCAGTTCTACCTTTTCTGGGCTGATGAGAACTAAACCCGCTCCGGATCCCTTACTATTTGAGGCTCCGTCTGTGTATAATAACCATTCTCCTTCCTCTATTTCCATCACGTTTGGACTTTTCCTACCTCTAGGTTCTACCGGCACTTCTGTTAGAAAGTCCGCCAGCACTTGTCCCTTGACCGCGTTGCGAGGAGTGTAAGTGATATTGTATGCTCCTAGCTCCACAACATATTTGGCTAACTTTCCCGAGACTTCCGGTTTATTCAGTATTTGCTTGATGGGTTGATCAGTTATGACCCGGATGAGGTGAGCCTCAAATACCTCCTCGACCTTCCGGATGCGTGTAGCGCATACAAAGCCAACTTCTATAGGGGCGTAGTATCTCTCCGCTTCATGTAGTGTCCGGTGACATAGTGCACCGCAACTGCCTCCCATTTCTTTCTACCAGAGCACCGCGCTTACGGCTCCTAATGAAGCCGAGAGATATATGAAGTTGTTCCTTCCTGGCGGTGTGGATAAAGAAGGTAATTTGAGTATCAACCTCTTCATCTCCTGGAAAAGCCAACTCGGCTTCCTTCGTCCATCGGTATTCGTCCTTGTTTTCTTTAGTGATGTTCTTTAGCGTGTCAAGAAAGGGAGAGCTCTTTCCGCCGACTTTGATAGGAATCTATTTAAAGCCGCAAGCTTCCCACTCAGGCTTTGCATTTCTTTTAAGGTTTCCGGAGATTTCATCTCCATTATAGCCTTTGTTTTCCTTGGGTTGGCCCTTATTCCTTCCGATGTCACCATATAGCCGAGGAATTTACCTTCCTCCACCCCGAAAGAACACTTTCGCGGGTTCAACTTCATGTTTATCTTCCTAAGGTTGTCAAAGGTTTCCGCGATGTCAGCGATCATTTCTCGTTCTGTTCGGCTTTTTATGACCATGTCGTCCACATATGCCTCCAAATTTCTCCCTATCTGTGATTGAAAAGCGAAGTCTACCAACCGTTGATAGGTTGCCCCAGCATTCTTCAGTCCGAACGACATTTTTGTATAGCAGTATGTTCCTCGGTCTGTGTAGAATGCAGTTTTTTCCTCATCGTCCCTATTCATCTGGATTTGGTGATAACCCTTGTAGGCGTCAAGGAAGCACTTATACTTATACCCCATGACGGATTCAATCTTCCAATCTATCTTGAAGAAGGATAGTAATCCTTCTGCACGAGGAGTTCGATTTTGAAGTCAATACACATTCTCCGAATTAGTCGCATTTCTTAACCAACACGAGATTGGATATCCATGTCGGTACCTTCACCGCCGGACTATGCCGGCCTTGACCCATTCCTCCACTTCTCTGTTGATCACTTGGTTCTTTTCTCGAGAATATTCTCCTTTTGGCCACCGTGTGTCGAGGTGTTCAGAGAGTGTTGTATGAGGCGCCTTGGCACCCGGTCATGTCTCTTGGCCCCGTGCAAAAATATCTTTGTTCTTCCTCAAGATCTCGATGAGTTGCCTCCGGTATTCTCGTGAGAACTTGGTTCCTATGGTTACCCGTTGCTCGGGTAGGTGCGTTAACTAGGATGTCTTCCGCTTGTTCTTGGCCTTCGAGCTTCTTGATCCCAAGTTTCTATTTCCTTTCGGAAGAGCGGCTTCTCCGGTCTTGCCTTCCTCGAATCTCCTACATTCCATGACTACCGCTCTTTTGGCGATCGAGTGGCTATCCTTCCGAGTGGGGAATTTCATCATTGCATGGATGGTAGAGGTATGGCCTTAATTCTTTGAGACCCGCTCGCCCAATGATTATATTGTAGGGAAGGCGATTTCACTACCGTGAACGCCATCATCACCGTCCGAATGCACCATGATCCCCCATGCGTACCTCTAGTTCTATCTTACCCATCGGCCGGATGACTTCGCCGGAAAATCCTACCAGCGGAGAACTCGTTTCTTGCAGCCGGGATTGGATGGAAGGACAAAAGTTCCTGAAGCAATGTTCATACATGACTTGGACGGAGGCGCCTTCATCTACAAACACCCTTCTTACAAAATATCCTTCTATTTCGGCCTCTACGATTAACGGCTCGTCAGACAGGTCGTCCGTACTTATCTGGGGGAAGGATATAGGGATATTCATCCAGCTTTCATCATAGAACCTGCCCTTTCTTTTACGATCCTCCGAGTATTGACGGACCATGTTGATCACTTTTCCTTTTCCATTGTGACCTCTCGGCCTTTCCTTTCCTTTTTGCTGGACATTCTTAACCAAGTGATCTAACTTCCCCGATTCAAGAGCCACTTCCAATTGCCTCTTTAAATGATAACAGTCATTGGTGAGATGGCCTCTTTCTCCATGGTACTCACGTAACCGATCCTCATTTTCTTTGCTTGGCTTCCTTGTAACGGGGAGGTGGGGCAAGTTTAGGTGGTGTTCGTGGAAAGTATTTATTGGGCTCGTTTAGTAAGGCCGAGAGAAGGATCCGAGAACCATCATGTTTATTGAAGTCGTTATGCCCGAATTCATTTCGGGTCGTGCTTGGCTTTTGGAGAGACATAAGGGAGAAGACTTCTCCGTCGAGAATCATTCCTTTCCCAAGGCCGTCGGTCGCCTCTTCCCCGCATTGAATCCTCCCCGAGATTCCTATCTCGAGAGACCGACCGCTTGGCTTCCGGATAGGTCATGGGTTTCTCCCTTGGCGCTCGGTGTTCTTATAAGCCTCTTCCGCCGGGATATAATCGCTCACCCGGTCATCATTTCTTTACGGATTTCGGATCCGATCGGAAAACTTCTTAGATAGGTCGAGGCACCGATGAGCACCCATGAATGCCGATATTTTCATGAGCTCCAAGACTCCTGTGATCCGCTAGCCTCGCCGGTCCATCGTTCTTTGAATATCGGTAGTGTTTCATTTGCTCGCTCGACAATCCGGGTGATCTCTGGGATCCTTCGAGTTCTTTTGTCGCAGGCAAACCTCGTGATGAATTTTCTCTTAGTTCGTCCCAACCGTCAATGCTCCCGGTTCCAAATTCTTGAACCACCCTTGTGCTGCTCCATCCATGGTCTGTTGGAACATCCGGCACCACACCGGCATCGACCATTCTCCTTGATTTGCTGCTCCAACGAAGCGGTTGATGTGATCATCCGGATCAGCCGAACCATCATACAGCTTCAAGTTAGCAGGCATGATGCATTTGGGGCCAGCGAACTCCACTATCCTCCTTGTGAAGGGTGACCGGGCCAATTCCTTATGTGGTTTGCTGAGATCATCTTTGGGGTTTGGTGCAACGTCTTCCTCTTTCTCGTCTTCGTCTGTGAAAGCAAGTCGAACCGGCTTGACGACACCGGCCCTCGTTGTGTTGTACTTTCTAAAGAGGGCCTCTAAGGATGCCATCTGGGCTTGTATTTGTTCCGGCATTCCGGAGGTTTCAGTGTTGAAGACCCCGCTCCCGCCTATGTGTTCCGGCGGGGAGGTAGGTTCTGGGGGAGGCCGTAACTCCGGACCTGTCATTCGGTTCTCTAGTAGAATGAATTAGGGTCCCACGGATGGCGCCAATTTGTTGAAGCAAATTCCCGCTATCCGGTTAGGCTGGAGGGTTCTACTTTAATCAACGATGTCGGAAGGAATAAGTCTTCCTTCCTGCACAATAAGCAACACGCGTTAGCCTCGCCCTGGACGGTGTCCAGGACCAAGCTCCGGCGTGAAAGTAAGCTGGAGGGTAAAGATGGTAATAAATGCAGTGGTTAATGTAAGTGTGTGTATTTATGTATGTCGAATCATTAAATGTGTTCGGGTATTTATACTACCCCAACTATGTACCTTCGTTACTATAGATATACTATTCGTGCAGACTTATATTACCTGTTTGCAAGCCTATAGCCACCCTAGTTGATAGGCCACGTGGTGAGAATCCCTTAAAAACTGGATACTGTCATTTGTCGTCCGGACGGTTTAGACAATGCCGTCCGGCCAGCGATGTTGCCGGACTGCATGTCTTCCGGACATATACGCCAACAATCATCAATAACAAACTTTGTTTTGGTGTGGTTGACGAAACTAGCTGGAGCTAGAATCATAGCTTTATAGGAAATGTAGTTTGTAAGAGCTTAAATTTGAGCTGAAGCTTCTATTTTTTTAGATGTTTGACTATATGTGAAGATGAAGCTTATATGAGCAATGATTTGAAAACCCGACCGAATGATGAACCGTTTTTTTCAATTTCTTGGTTTCTTCAGTTGAACCGACCGGTTTAGTCAGATTTTTAAAACATTGCGTATGAGTAATTAGTAAAGTAAATTGGTGCTTGTGTGTTTAAAATAAAATAAAAGAGTACACAAACAAATACTCAACCATCATAAATAAGTTTAGCTTCCTTTACAACTAAAACTAAGAGCTTATGACATTTAAAGCTCTCATAAGTTTGTCATCCATACAACCGCTTATTTAAAAATCCAACTTACCTAATATGCTCAAGCTCTCAAGTTTTGTGTTTGGCAACACCGACCGGAACTTATAGGTGTTGGAGCTTATAAGAGTTATGAGTGGAGCTGTAGCTTTTATTTTTTAGTCTTATTTAATGAAGTGGTTTGTTTTGAAATTTATTTATGTAAAATGATTTTAAGTGTATTTATGTAAAATGATATAAAGAGGATATTCAAACAAAGACATGGATATTGAGTTAACGTAATTTGACTTCTTAAAAATTCAAGCTATTTTCAACAACTACGTGCAGTGAATTTGATTTTGTAGGTTTTTAAACCTTTAATTAGTTTATGTGACAAACGAAATTTATATATCGGTGCTAGAACAAAGATGATCAAACACCGAACCTCTTGCTAGTCACTCCCTTATAGCGACACCGATTGACCTTGACGTAAATCCCTTGCGCCGAGTGCCACATCTAAACACCTAAACCCAAATTGCATTTGTGTCTACTCAACGTAAAGATATAAAATTATAAACACATGTTACTAAAGAGCTTTGTCTCATTTGGTACCCACCTTCGAAAAATCCATTAGTTCATTGGAGAAAATTTAAAGATAAAAGGTCATGTGTTTGAGTTTCGGTTTATCTTCACTTGGTTGGTCTTTCTTGAGATCGTAAGAGTTGCCGAAATTCTTTGTGGATAGATAATATCTGATATCAAAAGATACCTGAGATTAAGGTATTTTCGCCAATTCACACAGTATAAACGCATATGTTATAATGAATTTTTTGAAATAATATATCTTATCTTGATGTTTATATTAACCCAACCCAAACCAATATAATACCCAAAACAGCACCGACATATATGTCCTTAACCAATGTGGTTCAAAACATTACATTGATAATTTTTATAAGAGTTTTTCTAACATGTGCCTCGGGGCACATGTTAAGCACACAAAAAGAACGGTGGGACTTACAAAAAAGGATGTTCAAACCTACAAAAAATACACTTTTTAAATAAAATATGTGGGTTCGAACGTCCTTTTCGTAAGTCCACCGTTTCTTTATACATATACGCTCTTGAATACACGTTAGAAAATCTTTTTATAAAAGAAAATTATAGGTGGAAGTTGACATACTATAGCACATTTCATTTTTATAAAAACACTTTTCCATGTTTCTTGTGTTGTATGAATTTCATATTAAAAATTGTCAACTCCTAAGTTCTCTTCACCATTCACAAACTTTCTTTCCAAGACTAATTTCTCTCTGGTAATTTCTTTTTATTTATTTATTTATTTTTTATTGATCTATCAAAATTTAAATTTATTTAAGGGTTTACTAGTCAACATATTTCATGTTTAATCCATTATGTTAATTTAGCTATTGCTTATTTGCCTTAATGAAATCATGGGTTTTTTTTATTAATTATTTCTGTTAAATAAAGTTTAGATTTTTATTCTTAAACTTAGTTTCTTGATGATGGGTTTGTGTTATATATATATAATTTTTTTTTATAAAGCTTGGGTTTATTTTTATGACACTTTTTATGCATAAAGTTTGGATTTTTATTGTTAAAAATTGTTTTTTGTTTTTGTGTTATATGTTTATATATGATTCTTGATAAAATATAGTTTTTTGCTGATGGGTTTGTGTTATTCAAGATTAATAAAGATAATTTTTTTTTAATGAAGAAAATAGTTGATCATGGATGCAAGATTGAAGGCTGATTATGGTTTACTAAATTTGAATACAATGAAATGTGATGAATACACCGAACTAGCTTCGATTTTATCTGATGAGACTTTTCTTAAGGCCGTTAGTCTTAATGAGTCTTTTATAGATTGGAATTCGATAAATCGGCCCATGAGGTTGCCTGATTCAGTTCCTAGTAGTAGTAGTATGCCGATATATGGTTTGAAAGATGAAGTAGATGTGCATGAGGATTCCGATTTTAGTGATTTAGTACTTAAATACATAAATCAGATGCTTATGGAAGAGAATATAGAGGATAAGAACTGTATGTTTCAAGAGTCTGCTGCTCTGCAAGCTGCAGAAAAGTCGTTTTATGACGTACTTATGGTGAATGACCGGCCTAGTGATAGTACTAATCCTGCTGCTGAACCTATAGGTGGTTCACGTCTTTCTTGTGACGTTAGTGAATCTAGTAGTTTACCGCTGTACTCTACCTTGCAGCCTTCATATAGCTCATTATGTAGTAGTAGCTTCGTTGACGGCTATGTAGATTCACCCGTTAGTATTCTAAGTTTCCCGGATAGGTTTCATGATAACGGATCTAGAGTTTTTCCTAATGGTGATGGGGTCTTGGATATCGGATCGAGGGGAAAGAAGAATCTTCATTCCATTGATCTTGCTGACGATGGTAGGAGTTTGAAGCAATCTGCAGTTTACACCGAACCAACTGTTAGGTCTAAGATTTTTGATGAGTTGTTGCTATGTGGTGGGGCCAAACAGCATCCTTCTCAGTGTGAGTACCTCAAGAAAGAGGTTATTGAGGTACAACCGAAGGGATCTAAGGGTCGTGGGAAGAAACAAGGCGGTAAGAAGGAAGTTGTTGATTTAAGAACACTTTTGAGCCTATGTGCACAGTCTGTTTCGACTAATGACCAAAGGGGTGTGACCGATCTGCTGAAGCGGATAAGAGAACATGCTTCACCTACTGGTGACGGTATGCAAAGAATGGCTCATTACTTTTCGGCTGGTCTTGAAGCACGTATGGCTGGTTCAGGAACTGAGATTTACAAAGCATTACTGAGGAAGCCTACATCAGCTGTCGATGTGCTAAAAGCGTACCATTTGTTCCTCGGTTGTTTTCCTTTTATAAAAGTATCACATTTTGTTGCAAACAAGACTATTATGCAAATTGCCCAACATAAAAAGAAACTCCATATAATAGATTTTGGAATTTATTATGGTTTCCAATGGCCTAGTCTTATCGAACGTCTTTCAACTAGACCTGGTGGTCCACCCGATCTTCGAATCACGGGAGTCGACTTCCCATGTCCTGGTTTTCGACCGTCCCAGAGGGTTGAGGAAACTGGGCGCCGGCTAGCTAATTATGCAGAAACTTTTGGTGTTAAGTTCAAGTTCAAAGCAATAGCACAAAAATGGGAAAGTATTCGACTTGAAGATCTTGAGCTCGACAGTGAAGAAACGCTTGTTGTGAACTGTGCTTACAGGTTTAGGAATTTGTTAGATGAGACAGTTATAGTGGATAGTCCGAGAAATAAAGTTTTGGAGCTTATAAGGAAAATGAATCCTCAAATATTTATACAAGGGATTGTGAACGGGTCCTACAGTGCTCCGTTCTTTGTCACTAGATTCAGAGAGGCTTTGTTTTTTTACTCGTCGGTCTTTGATATGCTTGAGGCGACTGTGAACCGTGAGACTGAGGAGAGGATCCTGGTTGAAAAAGAGTTATGGGGTCGAGAAGCAATGAATGTTATTGCTTGTGAAGGTGGTGAGAGGATTGAAAGACCGGAGACATATAAACAATGGCAAGTGAGAAATCGACGGGCTGGATTTTGTCAGATTCCTTTTGACCCGGAAATATTAAAGATGGCTAAAATTAGAGCAAACTCAGGTTACCATAAAGATTTTATGATCGATGAAGATGGTCACTGGCTGTTGCAAGGGTGGAAAGGACGTATTTTGTACGCCATATCTGCTTGGAGACCGGCTTACTAAGCTCATTTCTTCTATAAGCCAGGGAGAATGAAGATCATAGGGGTGCGGTGAATTTGTCAGGAGCCAAAAATTCTACAAGTAAAGGTATGTTAATCACTTAATTGAATCATTACATTTCAACTTTGTAGGTATTGAAGATTTCGTATGATGAAAAATTTAAAAGTTAATTTTTTGTTGTTTCTGTGACAGGCTCGGTAGTAAGGAAGTCGGGCATTGTTGAGTCTGTTGGAACATTCGACAAATGAAGCATCCTGGTTCTAACTGCAGTAATGGTGTTTCTGATTATGCCAAGGGGTATGTGCATTGGCTTTCTTTAGTGAATGAACAGAATCGTTTTGCTGGATTTGTAACAAGTAATCAAAGTCTGAGTCTGTTTTGTGAAAATGGAAAAATGATGGTGGTGTAAACGTGTAGTACTTTATTAAAACATAGTTGAAACGTTATTCGTATCGATGTAATAATGCTATTGCATTCTAATGAAGTGCAGTTTCTTATGTATCTTTATTAACTTATTTCAAGGACGGAATTTTTTGGTTGTAATTTTTATAACTGATATATTCTGAGAGTGACCCCATCGACTACGCACACTGCCTTTGACCTCATATTAACCTCAATGCAATCTGAGCATGTTGAAGTTATTTGAGAAAGAGGTTAGTATGCAACTTCTTCAATACACCTTAATGGCTATTATGTCAATGTTCATGTTACTACTTTACTGCCATGTAAGGGTTGCTGGTCTACTTCTATTTCATTATAATGCTATGCAAGGACTCCTTGGCTCATATGGTTCTCATATATGGTTTGTCTTCGCATTTGCTGCTTAGGTCAGTATTATGACCTTAAGACTGTTTAACCGAAGTGTGCATGTCTACACAACGACACACAACTGTATATCGTCAATAATATGGACTTTGGGTTAATATTAACATGAATTAACAATAACATTAGTTAACATTACCATTACCTAGCTAGATACTGAAGAATGTAAAAGAATGAGCATTGATTACTATCTGTCCAATGAATGAGAGACTCATCGTAGAAGGTTTGTGGCGAATTGAGCAACTGAGTAGAGGCCGGTGTTTCTTCATGTAAATAATCTAATGGGTTACCCTTTCGCAGATATTACTATATAGTAATCACAGGTGTTACAAGTCTAGTATAGCGTGTTGCAAAGCGACTTTGTAACTCATTCAAGATCATTCTCAATATTTTTTAGCAGCATGCGTGGAAGCCGTTTCTTCATGCCATCTTAGATTCAAAAGGAATTTTCGAAACAAAACATTTGCAGTGCATTTTGCTTTGACATTTCACATCTGCAATTTTATGTAGTTTTGGTTATCTTACATTGCATGCATGTAATCATACAATTTATTCATCTGTATGCCAGAAAAACAAATAAATTCAAAAAGGTTATTTTAACATAAGTTTGAGTACTATCGGGTCATTGACTAACTAACTAGGCTTTATCTCTTACGGTAAAATAGCTTTTGATGACTCTTTTAAACAGGAACACTCAGTTTTAGAGTTTTATATTAAAGTATATATTATAAGAATAATTGTTGAGAAAAGTGACACCGGACTGAACCAAACCAACAACTAAAATATAAAATATAATAAAAGATGACACACGGATATAACGTGGAAAACCCCAAAAGGGTATAAACCATGGGCAAGGAAAGATACGTTTCACTATGTAAAACTAGGAGTTACACATTCTCTCTAATTACAAGGATAAACACATTTATATCTCTTGTATTAGGAGCTATTTCACCAACTCTCTAATTATCACAAAGATAAGAGAAAGAATAAGATCCAAAGAACACTTCTATGTGTTTATGTTCTTGGAAATGGGATGCAGAAATGAGGCACTCAAGCCTCTTATTTATAGTGATAGCAAGACATTGTATCACTTGCAAGATTCTCTTATCTTGATACATTGTATCTTATCCAACAATCTCCCACTTTGAAGATTAGATTGAGGCTCAATCAATCTTCACACAGTTATCCTTCCTTGCACTTCCATGTTGCTTACGTTTCCGCTAGGCCGCATGAGGATCGGCACCATATAAACTTGTCACGCTTGATTGCTTTATTCGGATAATCGCCACGTTATCATCAAGATGAATTTTCTCGCATATCCACGGTTCCTTCTTCCACTTTCTCACGAACAGTGATCTCGAACTCGATATGCTTTGTCTTTGAATGAAATGTTGGATTCCTTGCGATACAAGGCACTCGATTGTCATAAAATGGAGTAATTTTTCTTGTTCGTGTCCAAGCTCTTCCAACAACATCTTCAACCATACCGCTTCTTTTACGGCTCGAGCAATCGCAACATATTCTCGCCCCGTTGACATAGGCACAACCGACTACGCTTTGAAACCCGACTTCTTTGTTCGCCGTAAAGTGTAAACACATACCCGGTGGTTGATTTACTTCGTCAAGATCACTGCGTGTCGAATCAACATATCCTCGATGCTAAGTTCGATTCCCCAAACATAATGCAACATCCGAGGTTCCTTTAACGATCTAAGGATCCTCTTCACAACTTCCCAATGCTCTCTACTGTGTTCCGCCATGTACCGACTCACTACTCCCATCTGCATGTGCAATGTCCGTCTTGTACAAATCATCGCGAACATTAAACTTCCCACTGATGCATACGGTACTCGAGACATTTCCATCCTCTCTTCTTCACTGCTAGGACTCATCTTGGAGGATAACTTGACATTAGTAGAAAACGGGGTTGATATTGACTTACAATCTTGCATATTAAACCTTTGCAAGATTTTCTTCACATAATTTTTCTGTGAAAGCCAAACTTTCCTACTAACTCTATCTCGGTGAATTTGCATCCCTAGAATCTTGTTTGGGTCCAAGGTCTTTCATCTCGAATTCCTAGCGAGTTGTGCCTTCGCCATCGACACGGTCTTTGTTGGGCTCGCAACCAACATGTCGTCAACATATAAAAGCAAGATGACAAAATCATTGTCTCCAAACCTCTTGTAATATGCACAAGGGTCTCATGTAGTCTGTTATATCCAAGGCCAATGATGAAAGAATCAAATCTCTTGTACCAACATCATGGCGCTCTGCTTTAAACCGCATGAGATTTGTTTAACCTGCAAACCAAATTCTCTTTTCCTTTTTGTTTAAAACCTTATGGTTGGAGCATGTAAATTTCTTCCTCAAGATTTTCATGAAGAAATGCAGTTTTCACATCTAGCTGCTCTAGATGTAAATCATACGTAGCACACATTGCCAGAACTACTCGAACATTTGTCATTCGAACCACAGGGGAAAATATTTCATTGAAGTCGACTCCCTCTTACCTGGTCATCACCGTTCCTCTTGATCTTATACACCCATTTGTTTCCAATAGGTTTTCTACTTGCTGGTAGTGGCATTAGTTCCCATGTTTTATTCTTATGCGAGCTTCAATTTCTTCTTGCATTGCTTCCATCCGCAAAAGCATCCGAATTATTCAAGCTTCTTGAAGAGTTGATGGCTCTCCTTCCTCTCGTAAAAGACAATATGCAACATTGCCCTCCATAACATAATCCGAGTGCCACACTGGACGTTTTCTTTCACGACTAAGAGTACGAGTGATTAGAGCTTGGGACTCGGTTGTCTCATTCACCTCGTGATGTGGTACGGCTTCAGAAGAATCACTTGACTGAAACTGCTTTTCCACCTGTATTGATGTAGTTTCTCTTGTAGTGCTATCACCTTCTTCATTATCTTGAATTTTGTCTTCCACAAAGACAACATCTCTGCTGGCGACTACTCCGTCAGCGTACCCCAAAAACAAACATTTTCTGGATTTTGGATCCAGCTTTGTAGTTTCTTGAGAATTGTACATCACGTACACATGACTTCCAAATATATGAAGGTCTGAATAGTTGACTGGCTTTCCCGTCCACATCTCCATCGGTGTCTTCAACTAAACTGCAGTTGAAGGTGACCGATTTATCACATAGCAGGCGGTATTGACTGCTTTTGCCCAGAACGATTTTTCCAAGCTTGTAATTGCCAACATTGCTCTTGCTCTTTCTAACAAGGTTCTGTTCGTTCGCTCTGCCACTCTATTTTGTTGAGGAGTGTATGCTGTAGTGAACTACCTTTTGATTCCTTCTTGCCTGCAAAAGGTATCAAATTCATCACCAGTGTATTCACCTCTATTATCTGTCCTCAAACACTTGATCTTCTTTCCAGAATCAAGTTCAACCCGCGCTTTGTAAACTTTGAAAACTTCAAACACATCAGACTTCTTATTGATTGGGTACACCCAACATCTCCTGGAATAGTCATCAATGAAGGATACAAAACACTTTGCTCCTCCCATGAATAGAACCGGTGCCTGCCACACATCTGAGTGAACCAATTCTAGAACAGAGACACTTCTAGAATTTGATGTCTTGAATTTTAGGCGATGCTGCTTGCTGATAACACAATGCTCACAGAAAGGTAAAGAAACCTTTGTGAGGCCAGGATTTAACTTCCTTTCAACAAGAATCTTAATTCATTGTTCTGATATATGTCCAAGCTTACGATGCCATGTTATTGCAACTCTATGACTTGAACTATGTGAAGCAACAGATGCTTCCGCCTCCATTACCTCTCCTTTCGCTTGGTATAAGTTTGCAACCACCTTTCCACCTTTCATAAGTACAAGCGCTTTTATAACTTTCATGATCTTGTTTTGTATTTCAACCTTACAACCAAGATCATCCAATTGTCCCAAAGACAATGATTCTTTCTCGTGCCCTCCACGTGTCGCACATCCCTAATAGTACGAACTGTACCATCATGCACTTTCACCATGATATTTCTAATTCCAATGATCTTTAGTTCATGATCATTGCAACTGTACACAGATCCGCCTCTAGAGATAGGTTTATATTGATGAAACCATTCTCTTCTTGCGGTCATATGAAAAGTAGCTCCCATATCGAACAACCATACATCTGCAAATCGTTTCCTGCCTTCATTTGCAATTGCTGCTTCACAACACAAAGCATTACCATCTTCTGAAGTTCTTGCGAAATTTCCCTGAGGATTAGAGGTATTTAAACCCCGATAATCTTTCTTAAAGTGACCCGGCTTGCCACATTTGTAACATTTAAAAGTCTTCTTCCTTCCTGTTCTAGATTTACCATGATTGTGACTCCCATTGGAGCCGTGTTCCATTGACCTCCTCTCGTCACCACCAAAGCCTCCACCGCTTTGAACGGTGCTGCTTTTCCTCCCTTTGTTACGCTGTTTTCTTCTTCCGAATAGCGGCATAACATCAGCGAAGACTAGATAGTCGAAAGAACATTCTTGGTTAAGTTGATTACGAGTTGGTCATATGAGTCGTAAACTTTGAAGTATAATTTCAAACGTTCTTGTGGCTCTATTTTACAACACAAAGATTTGGGCTGAGAAAATAAAGTATTCAGGTTATTAACGTGCTCAGTCACTGAAGTAGATTCCGTTATGCGCAAAGCACTTTTCTTGCCTCGTACAATCGAGCAAGATGATCCCAAATCTCCTTTGCACTTTTCTTCTCCTCTATGCTTGACAAAACTCCATCTGCTAATATCAGATGAAGATTTGCAATAGCATTTCCGTCCATCTCGTCCCATTTACTGTCATCCGTGACCTCAACTGGCCTTTCGTCAATGGCCGCTAAACATTTATCCTTTCTAAGGATAGCCTTCATCTTTAATTTCCACAACGAGAAATTATTCCCCTTAAATTTTTCGATTTCAAATTTCGCCGCCATTGCTACAATCACAATCTACCTTTCGACAAAACTATTATTTGTTAATAATAGTAACGAACACCTTTTGAGTAAGTATAATTTTATTCATCTTTTGATGTGGAGGGTCCACTAATTATTGGTAACCATAGAGCATACGATAAATAATTATACACACACCCAACCTTAGCTCTTGATACCACTTGTTGAGAAAAGTGACACCGGACTGAAGCAAACCAACAACTAAAATATGAAATATAATAAAAGATGACACACGGATATAACGTGGAAAACCCCAAAAGGGTAAAAACCACGGGGCAAGAAAAGATACGTTTCACTATGTAAAACTAGAAGATACACATTCTCTCTAATTACAAGGATAAACATATTTATATCTCTTGTATTAGGAGCTATTTCACCAACTCTCTAATTAACACAAAGATAAGAGAAAGAATAAGATCCAAAGAACACTTCTATGTGTTTATGTTCTTGGAAATGGGATGCAGAAATGAGGCACTCAAGCCTCTTATTTATAGTGATAGCAAGACATTGTATCACAAACACAAGTAGGCCAAATTGAGATCCAAGTTGCAGCCACTTGCAAGATTCTCTTATCTTGATACATTGTATCTCATCCAACAATAATGAGGTGAGATCCTTGCAAAACATGTGTCTTTTAAATAACAAATAAGTTAATCTAAACCATCCATCCACCTTTCATCTAATGGTTGAAATGAAGCCAAAAATATGTGACAACTCGTAAATTCCTCGATGCGTCGTAATTGGAGAAACGTCGATTAAAGCGATCGTTTGATTTAATTTGAGATACGAGTCGTATTTTATATCGTTTTTATTGGAAATAATATTTTAAGAACATTGGCGTAACTCTCGGGTCATGAATCTTTCGTTCTCTAGTCAAAACGAGCCCCGGATCAAATATATCAAAAGTTTTATAAAGTTTCATCTAGGGTCCCTATTGTTAATTTCATTCTTACCCTTGTAATTTCACTTGTACAACATTAGTCCCTCAAGGGGTATAAATACCCCCAACACTCCCATTTCCCTCATTTCTTTCTCTCTATTTCTCTCTCTACAAAAACACAAACAAATAACCTTCTCTCTCTCTCTCTCTCTCTCTAAAACCGGCCACCACCCACCTAGGGTTCCGGCGCCGTCGTATTTTCCGGCCAACTTCCGGCGACCTCCAATAATGACACCACCTATCTCAAACGATAGATCGGTGTCTTGTGACCACGTTTATGCAAGCTAATCACATTCAAACATCCACACGCGCCCTAGATCTTAAATTTAGGGTTCGGATTTTAGGGTTTTGATGTTAAACAAGTTTCAAGTATCTTTAGCTTGGATTGGTCACGAGTAGTACTCGTGAAAGACACCACCAACTTCATTTCTCTCTTCTTTTTCGCATGGTAAAACAATCAACCCATTCATAATCGTTATTTTCTAGTTTTGAATCGTTATATATTGTTTGTGTTAATTTTTCGTGGATATAAAAGTTGATAAACTAGTTTTGGAAAAGGGTTAACAAAACAGGATTTAAAAACTAGTTGAGTGAAGTCGTTTATATGGTAAAACGTTATGAACATTTGACATTCGAATTTTAAGCAACACGTGGGTAATAAAATGGTGGTGAAAACGTTTTTAACAACCAATTCGTGTGGTTAAGGAACATGGTAGCGCTTGACTTTGAGTTTCTTTTATTCGTGATGCACTTGGTTAATAAATCTGAAAAAGGGAAACATGTGTTGCGCGGGTCTTGAAACAGTTGTAACCGGTTTAGGGAGATGGGTGTCTCGAATTAGAATTTGATTGTGTTGCTTATTGGTAAGTTGAGTTCCTGTGTTGACTCGGTCAAACCCCTCGGGTCGGGTCGGGTCGCTGGACTGAGTTGAGTCAGACATGGGTTTCAGGTTGGATTTAACAAAAACCGGGCTTATAGATTGTCGAGTATGATGTTACTTTGAATCTGTTGGGGTTTCGTGGGTTTCACTACCCAAACAAGATGTGGTTAGTCGTTAGGTCCATGGGCCTCAAGCCCATAATATCCTCCAAGATTTGTTAAGTGGTCTTGCTCGTCCGAATAATGAGACTAGGGTTTACTTGGTTTTGATTCACAAATTGGTTATACGGTACAAATAAAAATGAGTTACGGGTTAATGAGGTTACGAGTACTACTTAATTAAGACATGATAACTTGTAAGTTGTAAACGGTTGTTAATATAAGAATATCGAAACGGATAAAAATAACAAGGAGTAATGATGAGCTATTAGATATGAGTTACGGGCTAAAAATGTATATATATTCATCGAACGTATTTGGTCACTAATTATTAGATTTAGACGGATATAATATATGATTAGACTCGAACGAATAATGAATAAGCTACTTATAAAACGGGACAATATACATTAATAACTAATTATGTGATTAATAAATGGATATAGTATAACTCGATTCGTTATAAATTATAAGGTTCAACACGGTTTATGAATTAAGAATGACATTCAGATACCGAGATATATTGGTTATGAGTTATACTATATTAAATGTTTTACCGGAACTAGTATAAGGTATTAGACTGGAAATGGGTTTAATATATTTGTTTCGTGATATGCTTGAATGTTCTATTTTCTCATATCAACTAATGTCGAGATGTTTTGACTTATAAATCGTCAACTAGTACGGTTGTATTTAGTTAAAAACCCTTATTATCTACGATAATAATTTGTGTTTTATAAATATAAAATATCTTTTATAAACTATTGATAAAAAGTTATATTGATTATTATGTCGTACTTTATTAAACACTTTGGTTCAAATGAGTTTAATATATTCGTTTTGCAATAAGCCTAAATATTTTGTTTTCATATTTTAACCGATAATGAAACATATTACTATATATTGTTGACGACTACGGTTTTATTTAAATTATAAACCTTTATTTACTACGATAATAACTTGTATTTTATAACACATGTAGCTTTTATAAACTTGTTTGGAAATATTATTTTGATAAGATAACTTATTAAAGTTGTAATGGTTTGGGAACGTTGGAATAAACGCACGTGTCGGTTATAGTACACTATTTACTATACCCTATATGAAGTAATTTCGGGTAAACTTGTATGATTATGAATAACGATTGAGAAACCTTTATTAATTGAGCGATAAAAGGAAACTTGTCTTTTGTTATTAAACATGCGTTTGGGGTTATTGGGTAAATTGCCGAAAATTATCAATTAACCTATTTATGTTACATAAATAGTTGTCGTCGTTTTCTAGTCTTTGACTAGCTTGAGTATTGTCAGTATTTCTTAATTCGGTCGATGTCTTTCTCTCTTTGGCGTGAGTTGAATTGTCGAGTCATGGTTCCTTACCACCACACGAAACGTTAAAACTAAACTTTCGGATATTAATTATGAACTTTTGGGAACGATAATGTACTTTTGAAAGTAACATGAATGATCCACGGAAACTACAACACATTACTTTCTATTGATTTCTTTATCGTATGAGCCGTATTCTAAGAATATCGTGATACGCATTAGGTTGCGTTATAACTACTCTATTGTACTCGTCGTACATTCTTTTGGATGTCATGGATATTAACTTTAGATGCCAATCGTGTCAATAGTGAATAGTGAATTGTCGTGCCGTGATTACATTATCTTCGCTAGTATTTATTCGTGCATTCTTTGTGGCAAAGGTGAGTTTCATGCCCCACTTTTATCTACGTTTTAACTATATTGGGGTGAGAATCATACTCTTGTTTTGGACCGTTAAAACTATTTGGATTTGCTTATATGCTTGACTGCTTAGATAGATGTGCGGTAGTTGTTGCCTTAGTCTAGGTTTAACCGTGCCTAGCTAAGAATAGACTTCTACATCGACCTAGTACGGGGTTGGAAACTGCTCTAGAGGTTGCCATGACAGTGCTGGACTAGAGTCGCGGGGCTCGAGTAATCCCTGGATACGGGATATGATTATGGTTGGTGATCCGGGTAGGATCGGTGTGCAAACGATATTTATCTATCTTAGGTCTTGCATAGCAAATCAACTCCTACTGGTCCACTATGATTTTGTTGAACTTATACCTATGAACTCACCAACAGTAGTCGACCTTTAGCACGATTTCGGGTATTCGAGAGATGTTTGGAATACGTGATCGGTGGAAGCTTGGCAAGAAGGCGGGGTTCAAGGATCATTTCGACTGATAAACTTTGGGGACCTATTTTATTAAATCATGTTTGGGCCTAATAATTATACTTTTGGATTAAATGCTTTGAATACTTAAATCGAGATTGGTTTTGAATGTTAAATGACTATCTTTTTCTATACTTGTGTGCGATACCAATCCAATAGTAACGTCCGAAAACTTGATTAAGTCTTCACTGCATCGAGATTTGGGGTGTTACTGATTGTATCGAGCTCAAGGTTATAGAAATTAGGTATTTTATAAACCCTAAACTATAACCACTTTTAAGAAAATTGATCCTCGACCGACGCGCCGCCCGCTGCTGCCAAGCTTAATTGATTATGGTATGAACTGCGATTTGAATTATGAGATGACTGTTAAGGGATATTGTGAACCGATTACGGAAACATTATGATTTGGAGATATGATTATTGATTTTAGGTAAATGACATGAGGTTATCGAGATATTACGGAATTTGATTTGAGTAAATGGTACATTATGGTTTTGGAATTTTGAACTCGATTAATTTGATATGGATGATTGAGAACACATTAGACGAATTGATTGATAAGACGATTGATGAGATGTTTAGGGCTGATTTGATGAACGGTTTGATTGAACACTTGATTGAGCGTGTGCCCTGTTAGTAGACGATTTAAGTCTGCCTATCTTAGTAGTTCACTATAAGCATACCGTATGCTTATACACTCACAGAAAGCATGTCCTCATGCTTTCGCACGTACAATACCTTTCACAGAGTGTGGAGTCCCAAACCTTAAATCTATAAGACTTAACTTATATTAAGTAGTTGCCTTGGGTATATCCCAAAACAATAAAGAGAAAACTTTGTATGAATATACACAAATACGTGGGATTTATTGGAATGTTTTTGGAAGATTAAAGTGAACAAATGAACACAGAATGTGATAACCAATAATTCAACATTATTTATCAATAATGCGGATACTCTCAAGTTTCATGGTTACGCAATTTCTTTGCGTAATCTCACCACTTGATTTAGAACTTGCACATTAGTAGTAGTCGTGGAAATAATTTGGGAATATAAAGGAAATGGTACTATTATAACTAAGTCAGGGAGTCACAAACGAGGCCTTTTGTCTCGTGAACGTGAGTTCCACAGTTAAGTTTTGATGAACACGAGTCTAAAATGCGTTAAAGCTGATAAAGCATGTAAACTGGTGTGTTGGTATCGTGTGTGTGTGTCATGTTCACGTGTTTTGCATCTTATCATGTTTATGTGCCCTTGATCATAACTAGATGATGGATTATAATGATTTTGATGATGTCGATTGGTGATGGTCTCGTGTCACGATTTTGAGTCGAAACCTTCGTAAACCGTTGTTCCATTCTTTAAAATTTGTCAAACAAGTGGTAATCGGTTTTGATTACTAATAATATATTCATGTTCGTTAATGTTATAATGATATGTGAAACCAGTAAGTGTTTTCAGGTAATAAATCGGGCTAACGTGTGATTATTTGGTTAACGTTGAATCATTGGTATGAATCAGATTTTTGGAATCGAATGACATTTCAATTAACAGCCTTTATTGAATAACAAATTAATTGTGGTGTTTTGGGTAATTGACAAACATTAGATTTGATACCCGTTAATCGGTTGTGTTTGGGAAATTGAAAGAGTCAATTGGAAGTGTTTAATGGTGTTGGGTATATTTGATTGTCTATTTAGGTGGCGAGATTGGTATGAGATTGTTTGAAGGATTAATTAGAATTGTGAAAGTTGTTTATTTTTGACTTAATGATATATATATATATATATATATATATATATATATATATATATATATATATATATATATATATATATATATATATATATATATATATATATATATATATATATATATATGTGTGTGTGTGTGTGTGTCAATTTTATACTACGTCGGTGTTATCGTGACTTTCTAGTCTCGACTACCCCGACAACACCGAAACATGGTCTTTAGTATTTATTCGGGTAATATGATTTTGTAAAGCCGAGAGTCATGACTCGGACTTGGGAACTCGAAGCGATAATGACTCGAAATTTATATTGGAATTTTATCGAAATTTATATTGGAATTTTTATCGAAATTTATATTTGAATTTTTATCGAAATTTATATTGGAATTTTTATTGAAATTTATAAGTGAGATGAATGAATTTATATTGAAATTATATCGAATCTTTATATATATATATATATATATATATATATATATATATATATATATATATATATATATATAAATATATCTACTAGTAAATCGTACTAGAAAATATAAATGATAAAGGGTTTTGTACTAAGCATTCGATAACAAGGCTCGCCTTGTTATCCGACATTTTAAAAAGGGAACCAACGTCTAAAAATAGAAACGTTTTGTAATAAAGGAGTCATTAAGTGTTTCGAGGGTACGTTTATTGAAAGGTGTCATTTATGAATATTTAATGTCATTTATGTGTTGTGCGTGGGTTACGGATGACCTAACATTAATAGCGTCGATCCACGTGGATAACGGACTTATTAGGTTGACGAACCTAATAGGTGCCCGCTATGTACGTAGGATAACGTTATTAATGGGTGAATTATCCTTATGACTCGTTAGGATGTGTTTGGTTTTGGGATAATAAGAGACATGAACAAATGGTTGAGTTTATCGAGTTGACGAATTCGATAAGGTCTAACTATTTATTCCGAAACTTATTAAACTATAAAGTTTATCATATAGACGACTCATTGTGTCATATTGAGTCGCATTGTGGTTATTTGAGTGCATTCATGGTGATTGTCGAGTCGATACCACACACACACACACACACACACACGATGATACCTAACGCGAATAACTAAGTGGAGCAACGAGATATTTCTGAGATAAGAAAATGAATACATTTTGGGCATATAACATTGAAGTTGGGAATATATATATATTGAGAATTGGTTATAACAATTGGTTGTGCCTTGCTTAATAAAAATTTATCGAACCTCGATGGAATATAGATTGATCACCTATATTCAACCAGACACCTATGTCCGTCTTAGAGGTGAATTTTGAAAATACTGGGAGTTGTTATAACAAAATTATGTTCAGGGTTTAAGATTGGTTTTAGGAACGATAAACTTTAGGTGGACACACTCACACTCGCTAAACATCACGAAAGCCCGCACTCACACGACCTACAATCGGCATCGTAACACCTCTTGAATCGTAACACTTCGCATCACTATACGCCTCGCTTTATGTGAAATTCTTGGTTGTAGCACTTGAGCGTAGTTCGCCAGAATCGGGTGAGACCCAATTAGGCACTTTTTTATCCGAATTGTTTTTCGATGTAAGACTCGTTGATCTTATCCGAGCATTTGAAACCGTTTGAGTCGCTTGGATTGGGTCTTGACTATTTTGGATTCGGTTTTGGATTTTGGTTTTGGGTTTTGAATTTGAGATTTTGATCTCGTTCCGAGTTTTAACTCGTCATTTGACTTCGAGTCATCATTTGGCCTCGAATTATTATTAGGCTCCATTTCGTTGATAACTTTGTTAAAATCATCTTTCGACCTTTAGTCGGTATTCGATTTAAACGACATCCGTCGCATTCGATTAAACAGTATTGGAATTATCATTCCACCGTATTTCGATAGTAATCTTGTTGGGATTATCATTCCACATCGCTTCGTAGTAACACCGTGGGTTTGTCATCGAGCCTCGCTTCGCTGGTAACCTCATTATCGACACTTATACCTCAAGCCTAGTCTTGAACCGATTGTTGAGAAAACTTCCAAACCTTACCATTCGCTCGATGTTGATTTTAACGACGTCATGTGACAACGGCAATTTAGGGAGTTTATTTTAGGTAACCGCATTACGTTAAACTAAACTGAGATTTGCCTTTATCACTATTTTTATAAACCGTGACTTAATTTTATACCGTCTATTGGTTTTTATGATTTATTTCATTATTAAATGAGTTATCGTATGAGTTTTAACTCTATTTGGTAGGCACTATACGATTCGGCACTAGAAAAGCCTAAAACAAGAGTTATTGTAACTTTAGACCAGAATCTCGAAAATTGACAAATAAATAGTCAAAAATCGTGGAAAACGTAAATAACGATGTTGGAAAGTTGAATAAATGTTGTGGGACACTCGGGGACAATATGTGAGCTCGGGATTAGGTAAACGGATAGTTACGAAAAATTACAACCCGACCCTCCCTTTCTCTTGAAGCCTACCCCCTCCTCCCAAATAATTATTTTGAGGTCCCTAGTGGCCTAGTATAAATACCCACCCAAACCCTCATTTCATCTCATTTGTTTCTCTCTCTAAAAACACACATATCACCATTTCTCTCTCTACCTTCTCACTCTAAAAACCCTAAACCACCACCTTATGGCCGCCACTGTTCCGGCCATTTTCCAGCTACCACCAGCGCGTCACCCAACACCTCCACCACCAAAAGAAATATCTCTTTCTCCTCTTTCCAACCATATATAACATGCCCCATTTGGACCTCCATAACACCTTTAAATCTTTGAATCAAGATTCGTACTTTTAGGGTTTCAAAGGGCTTTTGCAATTGGTGATTAGATAAGGTAAAGGGAACATGTTTTGAGCTTAATTGGGCAATAAAAACCCACGAATTGAAAACTAGGATTTTGACCTAATTATAATTTTTGGGGCTTTTGGGTGGAACATGAAATTAAAGCTAATTAGTGAATAAATAAACAAGTAATTAGTGTTTCATACATGTGTGGTGTATTAGCTTGATGGGTTTGTGCATTTAGGGTTTAGTTGCATATTTTTGATTAAGAATAGTTGATGGGTTGTGTGCTTGGTTAGTGCTTGGAGCTTGAATGATTGGATTTGAGTGTTGTGGAATGGATTTGGTAGTGTTTGGATTGGTTTGGTGAGGTGTACGAGCCACAAGAGGCACGTACGAGGCCTTTGGCTTGCGTACGTGGCCTACTTGGGTCATGGGTCCGAGTTGGGTCGATTTCGTAGCTTGTTGATTGGTATTGTTGAGGTTTGGATGAGACGCGTGGAGCCGAAAAGCTTCTAGAGCTTGTTTAGTTCACGTGGTCTTAACCGCGACCGTGTCATGACCATTAGGGTCATAACATTGGTTTCGAGTACTTTTGGTTGATTGATTGGTTGGCGAGATTGTTTTGAGTTGGTTTGGGATTGAATTACGATATTATGACATTTAATTTGGACTTGATATATATAATTGTCAAATTTGAGCTACGTCGGCGTTACTTTGACTTTTTAGTCAATAGTTGACTCACAAAGCCGTAATATGGACTTTAGTATAATTTGGACTATTGATTGATTAAAAGCCGAAAGTTATGACTCGTGCTTGTGGACTCAAACTAATAACGATATGAGATTAATAATAGAATTTGATTAAATATATATATATATATATATATATATATATATATATATATATATATATATATATATATATATATATATATATATATATATATATATATATATATATATATATATATATATATATATATATATATGAAAATGCTAATAAACTATGAAATGAGAATAATAAATGGGCTTTTGTACCAAAATTGTCGATAACAAGTCTTGTCTTGTTATTTACTATTTTTAAACGAAACTAACGACTAAATTGGAAATGTTTTGCAATAAATAAGTAATTAATGTTTCGAGTACACGATTATCAATAAATCTCAATTGTGGACATTTAATATTGGTTTAAGTATTTTAATGCTTACGTTGTGTACATGGGTTACGGATAACCTAACATTAATAGTGTTGATCCGACGTGGGTAGCGGACTTATTAGGTTGACGAATCTAATAAGAACCCGCTAGGTGCGCTGGATAACCTTATTAATGGGTAACTTATCCTTATGACTCGTTAGGATGCGACCGGTTTATGGAATAATAAGCGTCTGAATGAATAATTGAGTTTATCGAGTTGATTTAATTCGATAAGGTCTCTGTTTATTCAAACTTATCGGACTATGGAGCTTATCGCTAGACGCCTCATTGTGTCGCATTGCATATTGTGTCGAATGGAGTTGCATATTGGGTTGCGGCGTAATATATTGGTTGTTTGAGTGCATTCATGGCATCATATTGAGTCGATACACCCACATGAGGAATACCAAACACTAGGATTAAATGGTGAAACGAGACATTTTGGAAATAACGAAACGAAATACATTGGGGTAGATAACGTTGATTTTGAGGAATGTATATATTAAGTTTGGTCTACATTAATAGGTTGTGCCGAGTCGATAGTTGTTTGTCTTTGTGATACCGTTATCTTCTCGCTAGTGTTTATTTGTGCGTTGATTGCTTGCGTTGATTGCTTGAGGTGTAGTTTCATAGCCCCACTTTTATCTACGCTTTAACTACGCTTTGAACTATTTTGCGGTGAGAATCATACTCACAGATTTGGACCATGAAAACTATTTGGATTTGCTTATGTGCTTGACTGTATAGATAGTTGTGTTGTAGCTGTTGCCTTAGTCTAGGTTTAACCGTGCCTAGCTAGGAATAGACTTCTACATCGACCTAGTCTGGGTTTGGCAATTGTTCTAGATTTTGTCACATCAGTGCTGGACTGGAGTCGCAGGGGCCCGAGTAATCTCTGGATGCGGGATTTGATTGGAGATCCGGGAAGGATCATGTGTGAACGGTATTTATCTATCTTAGGTCTTGCATAGCAAATCAACTCTTCTGGTCCACTATGATTTTCTTGAACTTAAACCTATGAACTCACCAACAGTGGTGACCTTTTAACATGATTTCTCGGGTAATTTAGAGATGTTTGGATTACTTGATCGGTGGAAGCTTGGCATGGAGTAGTGGTTCAAGGATCATTTTCCGACTGATAAACTATGGGGACCTATCTTAATAAATTATGTTTTGGGCCTAATATTTATATTTTGGATTAAATGTTTTGAATACTTAAATTTGGGATTGGTTTTGAATATTAAATGACTATCTTTTGGCTATACTTGTGTGCGATACCAATCCAATAGTAACGCCCCGAAAACTTGATCAAGTCTTACTGCATCGAGATTTAGGGGTGTTACTGATTGGTATCATACCTCAAGGTTATAGAGAACTAGGTATTTTATAAACCCTAAACTATAACCACTTTTGAGAAAATTGATCCTCGATCGACGACGCCCGCTGTCGAAGCTTCTTATTTGATTATCGTATGAACCGCGAATTGAATAATGAGATGATATGTTATGGATATTGTGAACCGATTATGAAAACGTTATTATTTGGAGATATGATTATTGATTTTGGAAACGAGATATGATTATTGATTTTGGAAATGAGACATGATTATTGGTTTTGGAAAATGATATGTGATTATCGAGATATTACGGAATTTGATTTGAGTAAACGGTATATTGTGATTTTGGGAATGTTGAACTCGATTGATTTGATATGGGATTATGTGATGGAACGGAATTTATGTGTTTTATTAAAGGCATGTTTTGAGTAATGCGGTACCTCTACTTTTAAAGCTTTCATTATGTGATATGTGTTTTGGTTAAGTTGATGCGCTTGTTAAAACTAGTTGTTTCAAACACTTATACCTACCCTATGCCGTTATCACAGACTATGCTTTCACTAGCTTTTGATGTGTTTAAGGAGGTCCTTGCTGTTGCTAGTTCTCCAGCATTGACTCTCAAGATGGTTGCGCAGGGTGATCCTTATGAGATTGCCCGTCACACTAGTTCATCATCATCAGATAGACCTAGTTCATCTAGGCAGGTCACTTTACATTAGGTTTTAGCGCGAGCACAGACTCCTAGGCTTGCTTATAGCACTGCCTGCATGTCCGTGAGACCACCATCATCACCTATCCGCTTAGCAAAGATCACCATGTCTTGGAGGCCTAGATCTCCTAGTGTACCACTTCGAGATTTACTCAGAGAGAGAGACTCCGACTCATGGACTCTCCCTGTGGATGAGGCGATGAGGAGCATGAGGTCGAAGATGAGGGTGAGATTGAGGAGCAAGATGTTGATGAGGATGAGGATCCTCGGGAGAAGGATGACGAGGATATCCCGGAGGGGTACTCCTCCATTGCAAAGTCCTGCACATTCTCCGGACCGTGTTCTCCTTTGCATGAGCCCAGAGTCCCCTGGACAACCTTAGACATCGACTCACCACCTTACTCACCTTATATAGGTAGCCCGTTAGGATCCGAGATACCCTCGAGATTGTTTCGAGCCCGAGGAGTATGGTGAGACAGGTCCGATGTGGGAGAGGATTACCTCTGGTACTAGACTTAGTCGGTTGGCGGAGCGCTTGGTGGGAGTATCTAGGCTAGTATTGTGGATCCGAGTGTTGATATGGCATGCCGTAGTCGGGAGGACTAGGGTTTTGCATGATGGTATGTCGGAGCTCCAAGAGCGTGTTGGGGACCCGAGAGAGGGTTCATGATACCGTGATGCTTGATAGAGCGATTTGGCGTGGGATTGGTGAGTTGGAGAGAGGTCGCAGAGCTTAAGAGTGATCGCGACGCTCGACGTGTGGAGTTAGCCTCATTGTGGAGAGAGGTTGATGATGTTAGGAGGTTAGTGAGTGATATTCGTAGATGTGGCTAGATAGTATTAGATTTATGGTTTTGTGCCATCTTGAAACTAAGTAGTACTTGATTCGAGATGTAGGATTATCCTAGTTGTTTACTAGTATCGTTATTAGGATCGTTTTTGATTTCTTCGAATCTTTCCATGTATTTCCACTTTTGAAACCTATGAGTTATAGTTATGGGAACATGCATCCTTTAGTTATGATGCGGTATCTGATTGTTTCGCTTTGGTATAGCGTTGTCCTTGTTGACCTTGATTAGGTATTCAGGCGTTATTGGGTGACCCTTGGAACCCAACTCTATTTTTAGAGCGTGAATTGTGAACTTATGAAACTGTTCTTCTTGCCTATAGAATGGTGGCAACAAGACGAAACTCGCTAGGAACAACCGAGCGACTCCTGCTTCTTGTTGTTGCCTCTGTCGTCGAGGTCATCGTCCGACCCCGACCACACCACCTGTTGAGAACCCTAACACTGATAACCCAGGTGTAGAAAACCCGAATGTGAATGACCGTGCTTAGAATGGTCCTGTTCCATAAAACCCTCCACCTGAAACCCAGCTCACATTGACCAGCTAGTGTCGCAGCGTGTCGCTGAACAGATAGCTTAGGCTAATCTTTCTAACACCTCTAGTGGAACCCCAATGCTGAATCAAACTCGAGGTTGTACCTACAAAGAGTTCCGATTCTGTGGTCCCATTGAGTTCGGAGGAACCGAGGAGAAGTTTACCGACTAGGTGGTTGGAGAAAACCGAATCGTGTTTGCCGTGAGTAACCGTGATGAGGATTGTAAGGTTAAGTATGCAACCTTCACGTTGAAGGACGAGGCGTTGACCTGGTAAAATAACTACCACAGATCAGTAGGAATTGATGTAGCTTATAGTATGAAGTTAAGAAGTTAGAGAGTAAAGTTAAGAAGTTAGTGAGTGATTTCTGGAACCATAAGGTTAAGGGTACTGACATGGCGACTTATACTCGTTGTTTCCAAGAGTTATCATTGCTTTGCCCTGAAAGGGTACGCACCGAAGAACTTAAGATTGAAAGGTATACTGATGGATTGCCTTTAGCTACTCGAAATGATGTCATCGCTGCCAAGCCAGTTAATTTGCAAGAGGCAATTGTTGTAGCTCAGAGTTTGACGGACACTTGCGTGCTAGAACTAGGAGATAAGGGTAAGAATGATAGGAGTGATAAGAGGAAGAGGAACGAAGTTGCAAAAGGGAATGGCAACAAACGGCAAGAGACAGCCAAAGTGTTCGCCATAGGAAATGGAGGTAGGAAAGATTATGAAGGTAGTAAGCATGTGTGTGGTCGTTGTAACCGACACCACCATGGACTATGACCGAAAGTGTGTAGGAAGTGCTCTAAGGTAGAACACTTGGCCAAAGATTGTAGGTCCCGACCACTTGCTGCAGCTCAAACCGCACAAGGAGCGGACCGGAAGGCCATCACACCGTTTTGGATGTGGAAAGAAGGACATTTTAAGAATGAGTACCGAGAGGCATGGATGAGAGGAAATCCGGTAATATAGGAGGATTTTCTAACCGAGGAGTAGGAGGTAATGGACTAAACCCCGAAGCGTGAGGTTGTGGAAAACCGGAAACCATGGTGCTAGGAATCGTGAGAGACATGGGAACAAAGCGTATTTACGCTTATCGGGAAGGAAGGCGATGAGGACCCTAACGTAGTTACGGCACGCTCCTTCTCAACAATTGCTATGCTTCCATCTTGTTTGATCTTGGTGCGGATATGAGTTTCAGATCCACCAATTTTATGCCATTACTAGGAATCTCCCAAACACCTCTAAGGTTTAGTTACGATGTGGAATTAGCGAATGGGAATAGAGAGAAGATAAATACCGTAGTTCGAGGTTGTACCTTAAGTTTCCTAGACCGACCGTTTAGTATAGACTTATTGCCGGTTACCTTAGGAAGTTTTGACGTCATTATCGGAATGGATTGGTTATCGAAGAACGGTGCACACATTATCTGTGATGAGAAGGTTGTGCGTTTACCATATGGCGACAAAGTTCTGAGCATAAAAGGAGATCGGAGCGACTGGGAAGTCCTTCCCGGTTGAGCATCATCTCTTGTATTAAGGCCCGTAGTACATCGACAGAGGAGGTTGTCTTTTCTTGGCTCAATTTACGAAAAGAAAAGTGAGGAGAAAGAGTGAAAGAAACCTCACGATGTACCCGTCATTAGAGAATTTCGGATGTGTTTCCTAACGATCTACTGTGATTCCACCCGTCCGACAAGTGGAATTCAAATAGAGTTGATACCGGCGGCACCCGTAGTCTGCACCTTATCGACTTGCTCCAAGAGAATTGGAGGAACTGTCTAAACCGTGAGGCGTAATTGTCGAGAAGGGATGCATTCACCAAGTTCAATCAATGGGGAGCACCAATGTTGTTTGTGAAGAAGAAGGATGGATCGTTTCGGATGTGTATTGATTATAGGAATTGAATAAGTTGACAAAGAAGAACCGATATCCATTACCTAGAATAGATGACCTATTCGACCAACTCCAAGGAGCTAGTGTCTTTTCTAAGATCGACTTACGATTTGGTTACCACAAGCTTAGATTTAGAGAGGAGGATATCCCTAAGACGGCGTTTAGAACCCGTTATGGACACTATGAATTCCAAGTGATGTCGTTTGGTTTGACCGACGCACAAGCGGTTTTCATGGATCTCATGAACCGAGTGTGTAAGCCATACCTGGATAAGTTTGACATCTTGATGTATTCTAAGAGTAGTGAGGAGCACGAAGAGCCTTTGAGGCTCATTTTTGCTGAGAGAGGAAAAGCTGTATGCCAAATTCTCTAAGTGTGAATTTTGGATTCCGTCCGTGCATTTCTTAGGCCATGTGATAGATAGTCGAGGTGTTCATGTTGACCAACTAAGATTAAGGCCATTAAGGAATGGCACTCTAAGAACCCATCAATCCGACAGCTTCTAGGGTTAGCGGTGCTATTATAGGAGATTCATTGAGGATTTTATAAGATAGCTAAGTCACGACCAAACTAATGCGTAAGGATATTAAGTATGAGTGGGAGAAAAGGAAGAAGAAGCATTCCAACTTCAAGGAGAAGTTGTGTAGTCGCCCATCCTAGCTTTGCCTAAAGGAAGCAAAGACTTTGTCGTGTCTCGCGACGCTCGCATAAAGGCTTAGGTCTTTGTTTTCGATGCAGCGTAAGAAGGTGATTGCTTATGCATCACGACAACTTAAGAAGATGAGAAAACTACACCACCCATGACCTTGAGTTAGGTCTTTGTAGTGTTTGCTCTTAGGATCCGAGACATTATCTCATATGGAACCAAGTGTGTAGTATTTACCAACCATAAGAGTTTGAAGCATATCTTAGATCGGAAGGAACTCAACATGAGACAACGTCGTTGGTTGGAATTGCTTAGTGATTATGACTATGAGATTCGTTATCATCCCGGTAAGGCTAACGTTGTGGCCGATGCACTTAGTCGTAAAGAGGACATTCCACCCCTACTTGTTAGATCATTAGAATGACCATTGTTTCGCCTACCATCTCAAATTTTAGCACATTGAGCAGAGGCATTGACGGAAGAGAACCGTCCTTATGAGAATCTTCATGGAATGGTAGAAAGTGAAAACGGCTTCGATGGAACATTATGCTTGAGAGAAGTTGGATACCATTTCATGGTGGAATCCGTGAGTTGATTATGCACGAGTCATATAAATCAAAATACTCTATTCATCCTAGAGCCGATAAGATGTATCGATCTTAAGAAACTTTATTGGTGGCCCAATATGAAAGCCGATATATCTCGGTATGTTAGTTGGTGCACGACTTGTTCTAAAGTTAAGCGAACATCGAAACCATCGGGACTTTTAGTTCAACCCGAACTCCGGAATGGAAATGGGAGCGAATAACCATGGACTTTATCAAGAATTATCGAGAACAGCTTAGCGGCAATGACGCTATCTCGGTAATGGTTGATCGTTTAACTAAGTCGCTCATTTCTTAGCTATTAGTGAAACCGATAGTCTTGATAAGTGATGACGTACCCTTCGATCAGGTCGAAGGACCCCCCTTCGGCCTCAGTTGAAATTGCATTACGAAGACCCAAGTCTTTCTTCATAAGTCATTGGTGGCATAAAACCATTCATCATTGACATGGTTACCGGTTGGAATCCGCCACCGAAGACCTATGCCTTCTTGTCTTCTCTTAAAGATGCCAAGACAAAGAAGAACCTTGACTTGGTCTTCCCCATCGCTTCCCACTATTTCCTTAGCTTCCCGCCAAGTCCGAGATAGTGGGATAAAGCCTAGCGGTTACCACAAATAAGGAACGCCCCATGATCTCCTAAACGTGTGCTAACACTCTCCAAGCTATTTTCACCACCTATAAATAGGTTGGACGAGTCATTTTCAAGGGTATGTTCATTCAACACGATACACATACTTCATATTATTTACAACACACATCACATACTTACTCATCGGAGGTGGTTCGCGGCCCAACCCTGCGCGATCACTTAAGTGTCTACTATTTCTTATTGCAGTTGGCTACAAGTTTGGCGCAAGCATATCACCCTCATACCCTTCGATTACCATCGAAGGCCCGGTCGCATCTGATTATTGTACAATCGGTAGAGCCATCTGTGGGACCCGCTACTATTGGTCTCGTTATTCCAAACTTACACCCATCAATCACTTCCACTAGTTTCACGGCATGAATCAAGGAAGAGAGATACACCCCTCGGGTTTCTCGACCTTGACACCAATCCCTCAACGATCCTAACAACCTTCCCAATATAACCGCATCCACCTTTACCACACGATCTCACCCTAAAATAACTCCCAACAACCATGCTTCACCTCGGCTAACCCAGAACCGATAATCGGTCGGCGCTTGTCGAAGCTAACATCGAAACATTAGAATCTTTACGAGGGCTCGAAGGAGGCAAGCTCGAAATGTGGAGATGCGTAGGGAGTTAGAATACTCAGCGATGAGTATGATGAAGAGTTGGAAATGGAGGCCGAGCCGCAGCTCCACGGGATACACTCGATGCTAAGGATAGGGTCTCCGAGCGATCAAGGCCGAGTGGAAGGTCGGTTGTCTTTGAAGATGTTCCAGAGGCCCCGACTAGAAGGAAGGCACGATATAAGGCTCTAATGGAAGGAGTCACCGAAGGATACTACGGAGGTTAATTTGCCACCACTTTGGCTCACCTAGGAAGAACTGAGGCGGGGTTGGTTGCGCCCTCTCACGCATCCGACGTGAAGGCAATCCATCTCAAATGAATGGAGGAGGAAATCTTCCTCCTCATGGTATGTACCCTCCTTTCGTGTTCAATCTTACCTCGAGGGTTCATCCTCGATTAGCAAGAAACCGCTCAAGTTCTCTCACGCAGCGTAAGAAACTTAAAACAAACTCAAGCACGAAATCAATGAAGATCGAGGAGTATAGGGTCTCCCAGGTCGTTATGTCCCAAATGAGCTATGCGATGATTTATCAAACGTCTGATGATCGAGAGTTTGAGCGGAAAAAGGATTTTGGATAAGATATTAACTACTAAAAAGCCAACAAATAAAAGCGGCTTAAATGCAAATTAAAGAAAGTTAAAAGATAAAATCTATTAAATAAACGCTTATCACTATTTTTACAATGATGTTTTTGTTTTATGTTTTATAAAAGCGAATTAAAATCTACGCGACGTCTGATTAAAAGCGTGAAACTAAAGCAATATTGACCTAAAAATATGAAATGATATTTTACAATCCTAATGATAAGAGAAACTTTTAGAAAAAGAAAACTATTTTATCACTAATTATCTAATTATTATTAATTAAAAACTATTTTTAACTATTTAATAATTAACTAAAATACAAAAAATGAGGAGACAAAGCTGGAAAAATAAAATTATGAAATGAAAAGTCTAAAATATCAAACTAGAATTTTCAAAACTATTTTGTATTTTTCCGATTATTTTCTATTTTTATGAATTTTAAACTATTTAAAACTAATTAAATTACTAAAAATTACCAAATAAACTATGAAAAATCTGGAAAATTACTTTTTCACTTATTATATTTATCTAAACTTAATAAAATTGAAAATTATTTTTGAACCTTTTCGAATTTTTATATTAAATGCTATTTAAAATTGCTTAAAACTAATTTAAATTAGGAAAATAGCAAAACAACTTGGAAAAATCTGAAAATTTCAGGAAAAGTCTAAAATGTTATTAGGAATATGAGAAAATTAGAAAACAGGCACTTGTTTGAAGAAATCGAATCGTTAAACAAGTGCTTATTAATAAGCACTAAAATAAGCCAAATGACTCAAACAAACAACCCACGATTACGGATGTCTAAATATGCTATAAGGACTAAATTACAACTAATCCTAACTATTTATATCCTCTGAATCACAGGTTTGATCAGAATTGATGCTTGAACTAAAAAGCTAAATCAGCCCCTGAGGTACCAAGTTTAGACCAAGGCACAAGCTTAAAAATAAGCTCAAATTGAAATCTACCAATTGGAACTTGTAAAGGACCTGGGTGAGAGTATCTAGACCAAAAATCAGATAATGGCTAGCTCTATTGAGCCCTGTGCAAGCTGCACCAATTCTGAGAAAATTCTCAGTATTAAGCGAAAGCGATGGAGCGAGGCAAATTTGGCCTAAAAGAGAGGACTGTTTGGGGCTTCTAAATAAATCACAAAATTCTACAAAAATGCTTATAAGAAAGAGGACCGGTGAGCTTTTGAAACACCAAGATTCACCGAGTAAGTCCTGAAATGAACTCAAAACAATTCTATAATTGAGCCCAAAATGCAGTTAAGACTTTTGACTTTTTGAAGAAATTGAGAATGTTGACTTAAGTGAACTTTAAATCCAATTTTTGGTGAGATTAATGTACTAAGATGTAATATGTAAATCAAGCAAGCTTGATGATTTCTAAGCACAAAATCTTGATCCGCTATTCTAAAATTACAACAAGAAGCAGATAGACAAGTTTGAAAGTGATTTTGACTTATGGTACATGCGCACCGCAGACTAAGACCCAAATTAGTTCACATTTACTTAACCAACATGAACCACTATAAGACTATCACCGCATAAGCCAAGCATGACGAGATAGGCAGTTAAGCCAAACACCCTTTTCTCGACTTGATTTGTAACTAAAAGCAGATCCAAACACATAACCAATCAGTAAATATGATCACATTAACTTACTATAAGCGATTTACTCTTGATTAACTGTGTTTAAACAAATTTACACTACAAATACGCTTTATGCATGAAAACTAATAAACCACTTACAAAGTTGCCTAGCCACAATGGCTTGCCGGTGAAACAAGGACCACTACCTAATACATACCAACCCAAATCAATCCTATTCAACCCATTTCCATGCCTCGCACAACCCATATCCATTCTCGCTCAATTTTGTACCCGTGTTGACTTTTGTTGACCAAATGTCAAAAGTGAATGAAACTGAGGTTTAAGCTTGTACAAAGATTTAATAAGCTTCCATAGGCTTGATTTATACTGTAACTAAGCTATTGAAAGTTTAAACAAAGGATTTTGAAAATCAAAATCTCAACAGTGGTTATAAAAAGTGAAACTGATCATTATTGGGAATTCAACCTTGAAATGAGTTGTACACACTTAAATACTGTAATTGGATACAAAATAAGCTTGAAAATACAGATTGAAAGTATTTAAGACAAAATTACACTACAAACGACATACATGTTAAAAAAATAAAAGCTAGCTCTTTTCTTCTGCTTCTCTTGGCCTTTTATATATCCCAAGCTTGTCTCTCCTCCTCCTCGAGTAAATCCCAAAGACAAAAGTGACCATTGGATCACTCTGATTGATCCTAGCCGTTTAAAACATTTTGGCGCCAAATTCTTGGTTTTAACAGCTAAGGTGGGCAGGGTAGGTATGGGGCTCATTTAATGATCCTTGGCTCTTTGTATTTGGAGGGGGGGGGTGTAGGGGTGATGATGGTTGAGATGGAGTGTATTCAGAGGAGTTGCAGGGTTGGATATGATGAAATGGTGGGTAACCCGTGAAGGAGAGGGAAAGGTGAGTGGTCAAAGTGGTTTGGTGAGATATTAAATCTGGGGTCAAAAGGCAGGTCCAAAAGCTATATGGCGGGGTTCATTTGCAATTTGACAAGTCCAGTGGTAGTAATAGGGTTTAGAATACAAGAGGACTTATTTGTAATTTCGGAAATGCAAGGACCTAGGTCGCCAATCTCTCAAAGTTGCTCAAGGACTGAATTTGACAAGTGGTAATATTACAAGGACCAAAGTTGCCATTTCACATTTTCCAGGGCCACCTTACGCCAATTTTGAAAGTTGAAGGACCATTTTGTAAATTTCTCAAACTTTTCACATTTTCACCAAAGGACTAAATTTGACAACTTTTGATTTTACAAGGACCTTTGGTGACTTTACTTTTGAAATTATGTGCTCAGGACCTGCTTTTGACAACTTTTGAAACTTGGGGACTAAAGCGCAATTTTGCAAATTTGATATGTTTTCATCGATTTTGATATTTTGCATTTAAAACACATAAAACACCGATTTGTGATATTTTGATCATTTTGATGTGTTTACGAGTGTTTTCAGATGATTTTGCTTTTATATTGTACAAAATGATGAGTATTTACACACTCATCAATCCCCACATCGAGATATTGCTAGTCCTAGCAATGATTTGAGAAAACATAATGGATTTTAAACTCTTTACCAAAAGCCATTACTCGGAGTAGCCAAATGTTTCGGTTCAAGTAAGAACCATGGTACACCGATAACCATGTGATTTTGAGCAAACCACCGCCTTCCAACGGTTTGATTTTGTCTTTACCAAGAGCCGTTTGCTCGGACTAGCCAACTCTTAGATAAATTATCAATATTATCTTTGGTGAGTGATTACCAATTATGGTTTTTCCATCGCCTTTACCACAAGCCATAATCTTGCGGGGCTAGCCTCTTCACTTTTTAGGATATGGTGAGTTGAATACCATACAATTTTGGGCAAATTGCAAGTCGTCAACGGATTTGAGATATCTTTACCAAGAGCCGTTTGCTCTGGATTAGCCAATCCTTTTGTCTTCTGAGACATGGCGGATGATAACCAAATGAGAAAGTGTAAAACACTTACTCCAAAAAAAATTTTGGCCAAAAGCGGGAATTGGTATAATTATATGATAAAATTAGTGAAATTCCCCACTTAGAAATGAATATTGCCCTCAATATTCAAAGTACTGCGGTTATGCGAAACAAAGAACGAAAAGGAAATATTACGGCCATTATTTAGAAAGAAGATTTTTTTTTTTTTTTTTTTTTTTTTTTGAAACATGTGGGCAACCCCCACACTAGGGTGGTAGAAAGAGGTAAGAAGACGAAATATGGGTGAGAACCCATATGGCATGCTCTTATTTTTGATTACCGAGTCGCTAGCTTGACTCGATCCCGCATTCATTGGTTCATGGGGAAAGTTTGTAAATCCGGACAACCATGGATGGAATGTCCTCTCAAAGTAATGCTTCACTCGATGACCATTCACTTTAAAATTAGGACCATCGGGTTGAGATAACTCAATGGTACCATAAGGATAAACCTTAGCAATGGTAAATGGACCGAGACCGGTAGGGACTTGAGCTTTCGAGAAAATCTTCAATCTTGAATTGAAAAGAAGGACTCGATCACCAACGTTGAAAACGCGGTTTTGATTTTGAGTCATGAATCTTCTTTGTCTTTTGTTTGTAGATCAAAGAATTCTCGTAAGCTTGATCACGAGTTCATTTAATTCATTCATTTGAACTTTCCTATGATCACCCGTCGTGAATGTCGAAATTAGCATGCTTCAAGGCCCAGATGCCTTGTGCTCGAGTTCTACCAGTAGATGGCACGCCTTCCGTACACCGCTTGTATGGAGTGCACCGACGGGTGTTTTGTAAGTCGCACGGAAGGCCCAGTGCGTCATCTAACCTATCCGACCAAGAGGCACGGTTTTCACCAACCGTCCTCTCCAAGATTCTTTAATCCCGGTTAGAAACTTCCACTTGCCCACTTGTTTGGGGTGGTGCGTGAGAGAGGTACGGTGAGTTACACCATACTTTTGCATGACTCTTGCAAATTGGTCATTGCAGAATCGTACCACGATCGCGATGATGGCTCGTGGAGTTCCAAACCTAGCAAAGAGAGATTTCAAGAATTTCACCACTACTCGGGCATCGTTGGTGGGTAAAGCCTTAGCTTCAACCCATTTTGACGGTAGTCAGCGGCCACGAGTATGTACTTATTTCCATGAGAAGAAGGAAATGGCCCCATAAAGTCAATTCCCATATGTCAAAATCTCACACACTGAATGGCGTTTTGCGGCATTTCATTCCTTTGTGAGATATTCCCGACGTTGACAAGCGTCCGCGGGGTTTTAACGAATTCATGGGCATCCTTATAGATTGTGGGCCAATAGAATCCGGAATCAAACACCTTCTTGGCGGTGTAGTTGGGGCTATGATGTCCCCAAGAGGTCGAGAATGGCAAGCCTTGAGAATGTCAACGGCCTCGACCATACACGCATCGCCGGGATGACTTGATCCGCACAAATTTTAAACAAGTAGGGTCGTCCCGGAAATAATGTTTCACATCTTTGAAAATTTATTTTTCGTTGGACGACATCCTTTCACCACAAAGTTACCCGCATGGTAATTTGCAAAGTCGACCAAACCATGGGGTAGAAGAGTCTCCACGAAAAGAAACCACATTGAGTGTTTCGAGAGGAAATGTTTCATTGATTTCCTTTTCTCGAACACATTTTGGTGAGGTTCTCTAATCGGGAAAGATGATCGTGACGGGTTCTCGGCTCCTTTTTATCACGGATGATGATATCAAATTCTTGTAGGAGGAGAACCCAGCGGAGCAATCTCGGCTTTGCATCTTGTTTTGCAAAGAGATATTTGAGTCTTAGGAGTGATCCGTATACACCACGCATTTGGTCAAGATGAGGTATGGCGAAACTTTTCAAACGCATACACCACAGACTAATAATTCTTTTACGTAGTGGTGTAATGGGTGCGAGCTTGACCATCGTTTTGCTCGCGTGGTGGATTGGTGAAAATGCTTAGTTTTGCGTTGCCCAAGACCGCACCGATTGCAAAGTCGCTTGCATCGCACATTAGCTCGAAGGTAAATCGATCGGGGCAACAAGAATGGGTGCTTCCGTAGCTTTTTCTTTAGTGTTTCAAAAGCTTGATGCACTCGGGAGAGAAGATAAAGGAGCATCTTTTTCGAGAAGATGGGTCATTGGCGGGCGATTTTAGAAATCTTGAATGAATCTACGATAAAACCGGCATGACCTAGAAAACTCCTAATACCTTTGACGGTAGTAGGGTGAGGTAATTTAGCAATAACATCAACTTTTGCTCTATCTACCTCAATCCCATTCTTCAAATCTTATGGCCAAGGACTATGCCTTCTTTGACCATAAGTGGCTCTTCTCCCGGTTTAGACATAGGTTGGTGTCTTCACACCGTTTAAGCATTTTGTCTAAGTGGGAGACATGTCTGAAATGAGTCCCCAATGACCGAGAAGTCATCCATAAACACCTCCATAGTTTCCCGATCATGTCGTGGAAAATCGCCATCATACATCTTTGGAGCGTGCGGGAGCATTGCATAAGCCAAAAGGCATCGTCTATAGGCAAGCGTCCCGTATGGGCGGTGAATGTGGTTTTTCTTGATCCAATGGATCAATGGGGATCTGAAAGTAACCCGAGAAACCATCAAGGAAACAATAGTACTGGTTCCTGCTAATCTCTCGAGCATCCGGTCCATGAAGGGTAGAGGAAAATGGTCTTCGGGTGGCTTCGTTTAACTTTCGATAGTCAATACACACACGCCATCCCGTAACCAATTGAGTTGGAATTAACTCGTTTTCTTCATTCGTGACAACGATAATGCCACCCTTTTTGGAGCGCAATGAATTGGGCTAACCCAAGGACTATCGGAGATCGGGTAAATCGGACCGGCATCAAGAAGTTTGAGAACCTCTTGTTTGATAACCTCGTGAATCTTAGGATTCACCCTTCTCTCGACTTTGAATTCCGCGGCTTGAAGTCATCCTCCATTAAGATTTTGTGGGTACAAAACTCGGGGTTGATACCGCAATGTCGAGAGTTTCCAAGCAATTGCTTGCTTGTGTGACTTCAAGACCTTTATAAGAGCGGTTTTCTCCTCCTCGGTCAAGTCTTTAGCAATAATGACGGGTAATTTATCATCACCTCCAAGAATGCATACTCAAGATGAGGAGGTAGGTCCTTAAGTTCAACCTCGGAAATTCATCGATGAAGATTGCACCGATTTGATTTCCTCAATTGAGATTTCTTTCGGAGGGAGTGAAGGCAAAGGGTCTTCATTAAGCAATTGCTCAAGATAGAGAATATCTCCTCCGAATCATACACACCATCAATTCCAGTGGAATTGATTCATCGATGAAAGAAAGTCATCGATCTCTTCGGAAGGAAGTCACCTCCCTCAAGCGGAGTGAGAGAGGAAGAGTCGAAATGATAGGTTGAGAAGATGTGGTGGAATTGGAATTCCCACCACGTAATTATGAAGATAACCAAGAAACTCTTGAGTACTACCTCACGAAGCAATGTCAATTAAATCGACTCGATTAATTGATTCGGTGTCATAATTTGAGGAGTACCTCGAAGTCGATCGAGGTTAAAGGTAATGACTTCATTACCCACGTAAAGTGATTTCTTGCTCAAACACATCTATAAGAGCACGCCCGAGTCCTCAAAATCCCTCGAACAATGAGGGGAACTCGAGGATCGACATCGAAATCAACGACCACAAAGTCACCGGGAAATGGAACTTTCCTACTTTGACAAATACATCCTCGGCGATGCCAAGAGGACGCGAGATAGATCGATATGCAAGCTCAAGAGTCATGCGGTAGGAATAAGTTCCTAAGAGATAGTTTCTTCCACACTGGTAAGGCATCAGTTGATGCTTGCACCAAGATCGACAAGGGCAAAGCATTGAATCATCCGGAAAAACACAAGGAAGAAGAAATTTTCCGGGATCTCGAAGCTTCTCGGAAGCTTTTTTCAACAGGCTGGCGAGCAATTTTCATTCAAAGGTCTTAGCCATTTCAAATAGCTTTTATTTGTTGCTCGACATGTGTTTGAGTAGATGCAAACTTGGGCATTAACATGATGGCATCCATGAAGCTAATGTCAAAGTGAAGCTCTTGGAAAATCGAAAAATTTTTCCATCGATGACTAGCTTTCTGAGCTTTGTTCATGTAAACGTGAGGGATAAGGAAGAGAAGTTTTGGATTTAGGGTCAACAATGGAGGCTCAAAACAACTCGAGGTTTGGGTTTGGGAACAACACGAGGATGGACATTGTTGGTACTTCCGTTATTAGTAGGAAGTTCCTTGTTCTTTAATAGCCTCGGGCTCGCTTTCCACTACCTTGGGGAGAAGAAGAAGGTAGTAGGACAATGGGTCCAGCATAAACGCACCACTGGGTTGTGATCGCTTTAGCATCGCCCTCGGATTAGCGATCGTGTTGCTAGGTAGAGTACACAGCCCGAGGGTCGATCATTTAAAGACTTCTTGATCTCGAAATTTGGTGACCAACAACCGATTCATTTCCTCTTGGGATTTCATGAATTGTTTCAACAACTCATCGGATGATGGTCCGGTTGGAACAATGGCTTGAGTTTGCAGGAAATTCGGCCTCTATTGATAGGAATAGGGCCTTGATTTTGAAAATTCCCTTGATTATTTCCATGAAAATACCACAGGTTGAAATTTCACGACACAGGTTTCTATTGTAATTTCCTTGATGTTGGAAATTTTGATTTTGATTCTCGAAAACCGTTGTTGGGACGAAATTACCTTGGTTTTGAAAACCTTGGTTTGGTCTGTTTGATTCGATTCGGTTTTGATTTTGATTGAAACCAGGAGGTCAGTAGTGGTTAGGGCGGTTCGGGTCTCTGAGAGCACGATATTGATTGCCTCCTTGATTAGACATCCGCCCACGCATTGGCTTCAAAGGATTACCATCGGTGGCCATACAGTTATAATAAGCATGGGGCCACCACGGGTAACCTGAGACTTCCACTTTCTTAACTTCAGGAGGTGAAGTTTGTGGAAAGAGACTTTCTTACGGTTGGAAAGAACCAAAGCTTGAATAGCTTAGTGAGTTTGTCAATCTTAGCATCGGTGCTAGGTGACTCACGGCGATGAAGAAGAAGAAGGACCAACAACGACTTGGGAAACAACCGCTTGCTTGCGGTCGGACTTTAGACTTGTTTTCGATTATCGCCAAAGCTTCTTTGTGAGTTTTGCTTAGGAAATTTCCTCCGCGGAGGAATTGAGAGAATCTTGATCAGATTGACTCACTCCATTATAGAAAGTGTCGAGTTGCATCAACTCGGGAGAAACCGTGGTGAGGACATTTGCGAAGCAATTCCTTGAAAGCGATCCCACGATTCATTTGAAGGACTCATCAAACTTGAGTGAACTTGATGATTTCATTTTGAGACTCGTGGTCTTGGAAGGTGGATAGAATTCATTCACAAATTTCTTCACGGATCTTCCCATGTCTCTATAGGCGGGGTTGTTTTCAAGCCAAATCCGGGCTTGCCCTCGAGAAAAATGGGAGCGGAAGAAGCTTAACACATCGGTTGGGACATTCTTATACTTGATGGTAGATGCAATCTTGTTAAACCATCTTATATGAGCATGAGGATCGTCCATCAAAACCGAAGAATTGATTAGAGGTTACAAGATTGATAACCGGTCTTGAGTTCAAAGTTTTCACCACGATGGTCGGTACAACGATAACATCTCCATACCGTCGATGGGTGCTGGAGAAGCTCACATAGAATTTCATCCGCCATGACAGTGAGTAGTGTGAGCAGTCCGGATCTCGGATCCGATGATGGAAGCGAAAGTCTGCGAACACGCCTTCTTGGAATCTTGACAAGCTCACGAAATGGGCTTCTGGATCTAGAAGCGAGTGCGCATACTAGAGTTAACTCAAGAAACTCGAGTTAAGGAGAAAATGGAATTATGAAGGCGTTTGTAAAAATGGTGGTGAGAAGAATCTTTGTGGGTTTTACATTTACGAAGCGTCGATATCACAACAAAATCAATTAACACAAAATCGAGGCAAAACAACAGTGAACTTAACCAATAATCCAAGATGAATGGCTTCTTTGAAAAGGTACACCAATCACAATGGACACAAAGGCAAGTTTTAAATCTTTGGTTCGAACTTATTATGGTCGCACCCCAGTTAGGTAGTGCCTTGCCTTGGTTTTCGGTGGTAATCTTTTAAGTTGTTATTATTAAGGAAAGCAGCGAATCTTTTGTATTTTATTATTTGATACATATATATAAACAAAAGAAAAATATTTTTGTGTTTTATACGTTTTGGTTGTTTTGGGTTTTGGATTTTTAGAAGAAAATATGGATATATATATATATATAGAGATGGATGATATAAACAAATGAGTGAGGACTCAAACAACTAATCTGCTAGAAGTAAGACAAATAGCCTGACTCCCGTGGCGCTAAAAATTTGATTATTGTAAAAACTGTCAAGTTCTCTCACGCAGCGTAAGAAACTTAAAACAGCTCAAGCACGAAATCAATGAAGATCGGGGAGTATAGGGTCTCCCGGGTCGTTATGTCCCAAATAGCTATGCGATGATTTATCAAACGTCTGATGATCGAGGAGTTTGAGCGGAAAAGGATTTTGGATAAGATATTAACTACGGAAAAAGCCAACAAATAAAAAGCGGCTTAAATGCAAATTAAAGAAAGTTAAAAGATAAAATCTATTAAATAAACGCTATCACTATTTTTACAATGATGTTTTTGTTTTATGTTTTTATAAAGCGGAATTAAAATCTCGTGACGTCTGATTAAAAGCGTGAAACTAAAGCAATATTAACCCTAAAAATATGAAAATGATATTTTTACAATCCTAATGATAAGAGAAACTTTTTAGAAAAAGAAAACTATTTTTATCACTAATTATCTAATTATTATTAATTAAAAACTATTTTTAACTATTTAATAATTAACTAAAATACAAAAAATGAGGAGACAAAGCTGGAAAAATAAAATTATGAAATGAAAAAGTCTAAAATATCAAACTAGAATTTTCAAAACTATTTTTGTATTTTTCTGATTATTTTTCTATTTTTTATGAATTTTAAACTATTTAAAACTAATTAAATTACTAAAAATTACCAAATAAACTATGAAAAATCTGGAAAATTACTTTTTTCACTTCTTATATTTATCTAAACTTAATAAAATTGAAAAATTATTTTTTTGAACCTTTTCTGAATTTTTTATATTAAATGCTATTTAAAATTGCTTAAAAACTAATTTAAATTAGGAAAAATAGCAAAACAACTTGGAAAAATTTGAAAATTTCAGGAAAAGTCTAAAATGTTATTAGGAATATGAGAAAATTAGAAAAACAGGCACTTGTTTGAAGAAATCAGAAACTGCTTAAACAAGTGCTTATTAATAAGCACTAAAATAAGCCAAATGACTCAAACAACAACCCACTGATTACAGATGTCTAAATATGCTATAAGGACTAAATTACAACTAATCCTAACTATTTATATCCTCTGAATCACAGGTTTGATCAGAATTGATGCTTGAACTAAAAAGCTAAATCAGCCCCTGAGGTACCAAGTTTAGACCAAGGCACAAGCTTAAAAATAAGCTCAAATTGAAATCTACCAATTGGAACTTGTAAAGGACCTGGGTGAGAGTATCTAGACCAAAAATCAGATAATGGCTAGCTCTATTGAGCCCTGTGCAAGCTGCACCAATTCTGAGAAAATTCTCAGTATTAACTGAGCAGTGAGCAGGGCAAATTTGGCCTAAAAGAGAGGACTGTTTGGGGCTTCTAAATAAATCACAAAATTCTACAAAAATGCTTATAAGAAAGAGGACCAGCTGAGCTTTTTGAAACACCAAGATTCACTGAGTAAGTCCCAGAAATGAACTCAAAACAATTCTCTCTAATTGAGCCCAAAACAGATTTAGCACTTTTGACTTTTTGAAGAAATTGAGAATGTTGACTTAAGTGAACTTTAAATCCAATTTTTTTGGCTGAGATTAATGTACTAAGATGTAATAAGTGTAAAGCAAGCAAGCTTGATGATTTCTAAGCACAAAATACTGATCTGCTATTCTAAAATTACAACAGTAAGACAGATAGACAAGTTTGAAAGTGATTTTGACTTATGGCTGTTGCAGACCCAGACTAAGACCCAAATTAGTTCACATTTACTTAACCAACATGAACCACTATAAGACTATCACTGCATAAGCCAAGCAGACAGATAGGCAGTTAAGCCAAACACCCTTTACGACTTGATTTGTAACTAAAAGATCGAACACATAACCAACTGTAAATATGATCACATTAACTTACTATAAGCGATTTACTCTTTGATTAACGTGTTTAAACAAATTTACACTACAAATACGGTTTATGCATGAAAACTAATAAACCACTTACAAAGTTGCCTAGCCACAATGGCTTGCCAGGTGAAACAAGGGACCACTACCTAATACATACCAACCCAAATCAATCCTATTCAACCCATTTCCATGCCTGCACAACCCATATCCATTATGCTTCAATTTTTGTACCCGTGTTGACTTTTGTTGACCAAATGTCAAAAGTGAATGAAACTGAGGTTTAAGCTTGTACAAAGATTTAATAAGCTTCCATAGGCTTGATTTATACTGTAACTAAGCTATTGAAAGTTTAAACAAAGGATTTTGAAAATCAAAATCTCAACGATGGTTATAAAAAGTGGCCCGATCATTATTAGAATTCAACCTTGAAATGAGTTGTACACACTTAAATCCGTAATTGGATACAAAATAAGCTTGAAAATCTGATTGAAAGTATTTAAGACAAAATTACACTACAAACGACATACATGTTAAAAAAATAAAAGCTAGCTCTTTTCTTCTGCTTCTCTTGGCCTTTTATATATCCCAAGCTTGTCTCTCTCCTCCCTCTGAGTAAATCCCAGCACAAAAAGTGACCATTGGATCACTACAATTGATCCTAGCCGTTTAAAACATTTTGGCGCCAAATTCTTGGTTTTAACAGCTAAGGTGGGCAGGGTAGGTATGGGGCTCATTTAATGATCCTTGGCTCTTTGTATTTGGAGGGGGGGGGTGTAGGGGTGATGATGGTTGAGATGGAGTGTATTCAGAGGAGTTGCAGGGTTGGATATGATGAAATGGTGGGTAACCCGTGAAGGAGAGGGAAAGGTGAGTGGTCAAAGTGGTTTGACTGAGATATTAAATACAGGGGGTCAAAAAGGCAGGGTCCAAAAGCTATATGGCAGGGGTTCATTTGCAATTTGACAAGTCCAAGTGGTAGTAATAGGGTTTAGAATCTGAGGACTTATTTGTAATTTACGAAATGCAAGGACCTAGGTGCCAATCTCTCAAAGTTGCTCCAAGGACTGAATTTGACAAGTGGTAATATTACAAGGACCAAAGTTGCCATTTTCACATTTTCGAGGGCCAATTTCGCCAATTTTGAAAGTTGAAGGACCATTTTGTAAATTTCTCAAACTTTTCACATTTTCACCAAAGGACTAAATTTGACAACTTTTGATTTTACAAGGACCTTTGGTGACTTTACTTTTGAAATTATGTGCTCGTGGACCTTTTTGACAACTTTTGAAACTTGGGGACTAAAGCGCAATTTTGCAAATTTGATATGTTTTCATCGATTTTGATATTTTGCATTTAAAACACATAAAACAACGATTTGTGATATTTTGATCATTTTGATGTGTTTCGAGTGTTTTCGATGATTTTGCGCTTTATATTGTACAAAATGATGAGTATTTACACACTCATCAATCCCCACCTAATGGGCATGTTAGCAACCCAGTTTACTCAACCATATGGAAGCATGCCCTACGGGCAACCTATGGTACATCCTTCGTACCACAGCCGAAGTCACCCACCTTATATACCTCTCGCACCCTCAATATGCTAACGAAACCACGTGGGAATACCTCCAATCATAACCCGCACAATGCTGCCCCTACCTACATGCCACCTTATAATCGCCTCTATTCGGGCCCATGGGCTCCACAACACCCTTCGTAAGATGGATGAAGACTACCCTTTGCACGATGGGTTGAAAATGCCCACACATATTGGTACTTATGATGGGAAAGGGACCGGATAACTTCTTACACTTGTTCGATGGGGCTATCGAAATGCGAGAGAGGGTTATGCCCGTTGCTTGCCACATGTTTACATATACCCTCGAGACTCGCTCAGATATGGTGGAACGGGCAAAACTAGGTAGCATTGTGAATTTGGACGATCTCGAGGCCAAGTTCGGATCACATTTCGACCAATGAAAAAGTTTACAAGAACGCACCTAACGATGGCACAACATCAAGCGAGCAAAACGAGCACGGGGCTTTCATTACGAGATACCGATGACACCTTACGGATAATGGGCTTGCACGAAGACCAACACATCTCGGGTTTTGTGCATGGCCTACGAAACAGAAGTTTGGTTGAATTCCTCTCCACTGATCTTCCTGCAGCCTATAAGGGCTTGGTGGAGAAGGCTTACACCTGGATCGAAGCAAAAGAAGTGTCTACCAACGGGGCTCCGGTCAAAAATAAAGAAAGTCATAGCAAAGTCCCAAAGCACCCTTCGTGGGAAGGGTCAAAGAATAGACACAAAGGAAGAGACAGATTTACACCATACCATAAAAACATCAACCACGGTCTCTTGGCTAATCATCCAAATCTCCAGGAGATACTAGCTACTGAAAAGGATGCGAAGACCTTTGATCCTCCTCCTCGCTTGGCAAATAGAGGAAGGCCGAGATACTTCAAATTATGCTACTTCCATGGCGATTCACGGACACGGCACCAACAATTGCGAGAGCTCAAAAAGCAGGATAGAAGAGGCCGTGAAGTCCGACCAATTAGGACATTTGGTGAAGGGTATAAAGAAAGGTAAAGAAAGGTCTACGACACGGTTGGGAAAAGATACCACACCTGTCGAAGCACCCATCCTCATGGTGTACAAGAATGACTCTGGTTTAAAGAGGAAAGAAGCGGAGAAAGAATTATGCGGAGTAGGAGATGTCACTTTTCCTTCAATCACAGGGAAAGTTCTTTCAAATGACCCCGTGGTCATCAAGGTCTTGATCTCCAATAGAGAAGTAAACAGGGCATACCTAGACTGCGGTAGCTCCTGTGAAGTAATATATGAACGCTGTTTTCTAAAGCTCAAGCCTTCGATAAGGTCGAAGAGAGTAGATTCGAAGGTACCCTTAGTAGGATTCTCAGAGGAACACTCATGGCCCTTAGGAGAGTCCTCAGAGGTCACGATTGGAGAAGGAAGGCTAAAAGAGCGAAAACTCGGTATTCACAATCGTGGTCTCGAATCTCCTATAACCTATTGATAGGAGAGCGAAATCTGAAGATAAGCATCGTTGTCTCCACCATACATGCATGATCAAATTCCAAACACCCTTCGGCATTGGAATGGTTTTCTCCGACTATAACGTGAAGAAGCCTACGAAGTAGGCAAAGGATCAAACAAGTGTCGGAAGAGCCTCGAAGGATGTTCTCGGTTGTCTTGTTCTTGAAGCATTGTAGTAAATGATTCCTATCTGATCGGGACGGTGGTAATCGGCGGCTCCAACCTCCTTTAAAGCGGTTGGAAAAGGTACTACATTCTAATCTGAGATGTCTTCGCATGGACCTACTCGACATGACGGGGTCCCTAGAACTCTCACCATAGGCGGAAAGCCCTTGACCTTTGAACACAAGCTCAATGAGTTCAAACATATTGAACCCATCAAACAAAAGCGTCGAAGCCTAGCTCCCGAAAAAGTGCCGCCGCATGCAAAAAGTGGGCGAGCTTGTAGCGGCGAGCATACTCGGAGAGGTGAAGTATCAAACTTGGGTGGCCAATCCGGTGATGGTCAAAGCGCGATGGAGGATGGCGAATGTGCGTGGACTTCACAGATATTAACAAAGCTTGCCGAAAGATCGCTATCCTCCGCGGAAATTGATTGGAAAGTAGAATCCATGTCAGGGTTTCGACTAAAATGTTTTCTGGACGCTTATAAGGGTTACCATCGATACAAATGGCGAGAAGAGGACGAAGAAGACAACTTTTTCACGGAAAAGGCGTTTATTGTTACAAAAGATGCCTTTTGGTTTGAAAATGCAGTGCCACCTACCAGCGTTTAGTGGACAAAGCCTTCCACAAGCGGATAGGTAGGAATGCGGGCGTCACGTGAGCGATATGGTCATAAAGAGTAGAACGGAGGAGGACATGCTCTCCGACATCAAGGAAACCTTCGACCGACCGCGCCATCAACATGAAGTTAAATCCCAAGAAATGTTCCTTCGGTAGAAGAAGGACAATTTTAGGGCATCGATCACCAAGCAAGGTATTAAGGCCAATCCTTGAAGGTTAAGGCCATCACAGATTCTGACCTCTAAGTCCCTAAAGGAAGTGCAAAGTCTAAGCGGAAAGCTAGCAACCCTCGGTAGGTTTTATCGAAGGTGCGACATGATCTTTGCCGTTCTTCAAAACACTCAAAGGATGCACGGACAAAAAGGCGTTCCAATTAGATACGGATCTGACGGCCTTCCAAAAGCTCAAGGATTTCATGGCTATTCTACCTACACTTACGCCCCAATCAAAGGCGAAGTGTTGTTTATGTATATCGCACCTCCTTGACTTGCATATTTGTGTTATTGGCGAGAAATGGAGAAGAAGCAAATCCTATCTACTTCGTTAGCGAGGGTTCTCTGGTGAGCTAAATTATCCAAAGATTGGAGAAGCTAATTTTGGCCTTGGTCCATGCGGCGGCACGCCTTGAAGGTACTTCCAAGCTCACCCCATAACCGTATTTCTTCGACAAACCAATTAAGCAAATACTTTGAAACCGAGAAACTGAAGGATAGCTAAATGGGCTATCGAAATGGGAGAACACGAAATTGAATACAAGGGTAGAAATTCAGTCAAAGGGAAATATTGGCAGACTTCTTAGCAGAAACACCCTCCGAACCAAAGCATGACACAGAGGTTGTTGAAAAGAAGCCTGATAAGGTGGTCGAAGGGTGGAAACTTTATACTGATGGAGCCTCTAGCTCCGATGGTTCTGGCGCAGGTCTCATGCTTGTTGACCCCAAAGGGAAGGAGTACACTTATGCACTCCGCTTTGAATTCGACGCTATGAACAATGAAGCGGAGTACGAAGCCTTGCTAGCAGGCCTCCGATTGGCCAAAGACATGGAGGTAGAAGACTTGGCTATTTTCGTTGACTCACAACTTGTGGCCAACCAGATAAAAGGCTCCTATGAGGCAAGACAACCTATGATCAAACAATACCTGGATAAGGGTAAGGAAATGCTCGAAGGGTTCGCATCCTACAACATAGATCATGTTCGGAGAAACCAAAACAAGAAGGTGGATGCCCTTAGCAAATTGGAGTCAATGGCATTTGCTCATTTAACTAAAGAAGTTCGGGTCGAGGTGTTGGCAGATAGGTCCATCGTCCGAAAGGAGGTGTCTGACGTATTACATGAGGAAGACTTGAATTGGATGACTCCGATTAAAGAATATCTAATAAGTGGTATACTGCTGGAAGATCAGAAGTTAGCTCGAAAGGTCCGCATCAAAGCACCACAGTACAGAATCATGGGAAAGTATCTATACAGAAGATCCTTTCTGTCCCCATGGCTTCGTTGTTTAGGACCTAGGCAAGCTGCCAACATCATTCAAGAAGTGCATGAAGGATCCTACGGACTTCACGCAGGACCCCGCTCCGTTGTTTCCAAAATCATGAGGGTCGGATATTACTGGCCTTCTATGCAGGGGACTGTTGAAATCATTGAAGTGTGAAGCTGTCAAGTTCACTCGAGGGTCCCAAGGTTACCAAAACAAGATATGACTTAGTAACGTCCGCATGGCCCTTGACCAATGGGGATGACATCGTGGGTCCCCACCAATAGCTCTGGAGGAGTAAAATTCTTGGTTGTAGCCATCGATTACTTCACTAAATGGGTGGGCGAAGCCTTTGACATCCATCAAAGGAAGACACATGGAAAAGTTTGTGTGGGAGCATATTATCATCGGTTTGGGTACCTCATCATCATTTCGTATAACGGGAAGCGGTTTGCGAAGGGTATTCCAGTGTTTTGCGAGGCTGAATATCAAACAATCATTCACTCCGATCTACCATCCTCAAGGTAACGGACAAGTAGAAGTTACTAACGGGGATATCATACAAGGAATAGAGCGAAGGTGGGATCAGATTACCACGGTTGGGTAGATGAACTAACTCAAGTACTTTGGGCTCACAGGCATACAAAGTCAAGTCACGGAGAGACACCTTTTAGCTTGACATATTGCACGGCAGTCATCCCTCGGAGTAAGCGTCGGCCGAAAGGGTCATGAACTTGAGCGGCATATAACGAAGAAAGACTCCATAGTAACTGGACCTACTCGAAGAACGAAGGAAATAGCCTCAATCGGAGAAGCTATCCATAAGCAAAAGATTGAAAGGTACTACAACGATCGGGTTCGACCTTGACCTTCAAACTAGGGAATACATCCTCGACTCAACAGTAAGTAAAGGCGAGTACCGTGGTAAAATAGGACCTACATGGGAAGGGCCCTACGTTATTAAGGAAGCATATGGCAACGGAGCCTACAAGCTAGAAAACTTGGATGGAGACGCTATTTCTAGAACTTGGAATGGCACTACCCTTCGTAAGTTCTACGTATGAAGCTTACAATTTCCGAGGACATTTTTTATTTTTGCTTTCAATCAATGTATTTGCATTCTTCTCACTTGGGGAAAGAAGCATTAATGGTAGGCGTCTAGTATTCATTTCTTAAAATGATATAATCCTCCCTACCCACTTAATGATATAACGCATTTCCCTCAAATCTCTTGTTTCGTTCAATACAACAAAGATTTGCCTACCAAGTCGCTTTATAAGTTTCAATGTCGAAGGGATGTATAAAGACTAACAACATGTCTTGCTCATATGCATAACATCCATCTCAAATTCACATTAACTTTCCTATATGGCCTTAAGGTATTTTAAGCCTTTCGTTGCCCAAAGGATTAAGATGGAGTGGGTCGCGACCCTCTGTCAGCAGTCAAATTATACGATTGCTAATATTCTTGGTGAAGTAACTACACACAATGAGGACATGCATCTACCATACGCCTTAGGTTGTAAATTTTTTTTTACGCAAGTAAAATAAAAAGAGAAGAATCACACATGGCAAAATTCAAGCCCTAGTGGCTTTAATGTAGATTACTGACTAGTTTAACTAGTCTAAACAGGCCATAGCCTTAGCTATCCAACAAAATAAAACATTGTCTTAGGCCGTAGCCTACATCACACATACCAAATGTTAATTGTTTCATCAGGCATGAAGCCTGGAAAGGAACACAGACAAATTGTTTTAAACAGAGTACATACCACCCTGGGGATCAAATTACAACCACATGGTTGCCTTCATCAAACTTTGGAATGAGTGGGATCAACTAAACTTGGGGAGGGAACCTTGGGTAACGGAGTCTTCTTAGAGGAAGACGAAGGCTGGACTGTCCTTGGCTTCTTGGCCAGCAGGTCCTCAATTGAGGCCGCTGGGTCCTTCGTCACATCTCTAAGGAAAGGGAACTCTAGAGCAATTAATTGATTACCTGCATCATCATACTCTTTCTCATGAGTTTCCCTATAGTAAGGAATTTTCTCCAGCTCCACCGGTTCCTCAGTCTTAGCTATCTCCTCCAAAGTGGTGCACTTGCATGGAAAATGGCCGAGTTCACCACATTCCTAATGGCGATACCCACATCGTCGCTATGATAAAGTTCCATAGCAACATAGGGGATCACCTTGGTTACCAAGTCCACCCTATCCTTCTTCAGCATCTTCAGACGAAGGTTTAACCCATCTACCTTTTCTCTGAGCTTGATCTCTTGGTCCAGCAACTTTTCCCTCTCTTGTTTGAGGTCTCCACACTTGGATGAAAGAACAGATATCTGCTCTTTATAGCCTACGACCATTGAGCCTTTGATAGTTAGCCTGCTGCATTCAGCCTCGCTTGTTGCCGATTGACTTTTGAGCTTTTCATTCTCGGCTCGAGATCTTGCACCAAGGGTTCTTGTCAAAATCCTCTAAGGCATCCTCACACTTCTTTTCAGTGCATACTTGATCCCTAGCCTTCTCCCTTCTCGGCATAACATCCATTTCTTCTCGAGCTTTGGTGACGAGCGGGCGCTTCCCTTGTCCTAGCATTGAGTTGGTTGTCTAGCATGCACTGTCGGACATAACTTTTGTCATGAAGGTTGCAGAGCCTTTCTATGGACATGTTATCCATCACCCCCTTCCACTTGGGTGGGATTACATTGCTCACAAGTTGGTGACAAGCTAGGGAGAGGGAAGTTCTTTCGTATCAGGAAGTCCTGCAGCGTATATAAATGTGTTAACACACTATTACTAGTACCTAGTTTTTGTTACAGGTAAGAAACATTACCATGGATATCATCACCACTGGGCCCTTGATGGTCGGAAACACCACACCTTACCTTGGACACTCTTTTGTCGGGTAGTTCGAGAGGGTGGAGTAGGTAGGATCGTTTCCTCTTGAAGCGGACTTCACGACTTTTGCCTTGGTACCTTTCTCGCCTGGACCTCTCACCAATACCGGAGGGTCCTCGATGACCAACTATCCTTGGAGACTGGTTCATCGTAGTCGGCAACATTCTCCACAAGTTGATCTTCCACATCTATGGATTCTTTTGACGGAGGAGCGGGCGATCTGAGCTCGATGGGCTGGGCTTCCACATCATTGTTATTTATGGATACTGATGGGGAGCCCACGCCATAACTTGTCTCTTGGGGATTCTTTGGAAGGAAGCTTACCTCTTTTGCACCACCAACTACCACAAAGTTCTTGAACGACATCTCTGCACAAAGGAGAAAATAAGATAAATATCAGAAAGATAAGTTTTTATTTCTTATTTTAATCAAAAAAGTACATACTTTCTCCATCACAAATAATCTCAGGTACCAAAGGAGACCACTCTCATCTTTCAGCAATGCCAGCTATGAAAAGAATTGGCTCAGGAAATGTTTGGCAATTAGCTGGATGACGAGCCAACGCTGATACAAAGGGTTTCTTCTCACAGTATAGGGCAATGGATCGTTGAACCTTTTTTCATCATATTGATATTCTGGGTTTAACAATGCAGAGTATGCCAGAGGGATAATGGTGCTTTGGATATAAACGAATTTGCCTTTCCAGTTCCTTATGTTCGTAAAAGGCCTATCCATCAGAATGGGCACACCCCTTTTGGCCAAGGTCAACCAATCTCCTCCCGGGTATAGATTCAGAAAACCCCTAAGCACATTCAAGGATAGTTCGAACCCATAGGCTTTGCACATCACGATGAATGTTGTAAGCTTGGCTAGGCCAAACGGGTTGAACCTAGAAATGTGTACCTCATAATACCGGAGGAATTCTAAGATCATAGGATGCAAAGGTATCCTAAGGTTGGAAGTGGTGAATGCATGGGTATACAGGCCTACAAAGTTTTCAGGGGCATCAAATATCCCTTGATTTCTACTAGGCAGCATGATTTTATGTTCCTTTGGAATCGGGTAATCAGTGAGGAACGCTTTAAGCTCCTCCCTTGTTAATGTGCAACCTTGTTGCTTTATTACGAATTTTTTATTGGTTGACATTGAGCCTTCTAAAATCCACAATAATGTATTTGAAATCTGAGATGAAGGAGCACTTTACCTTGTTTGATCGAAAGCTTGATCGGAAGAGGTTTTACTAGGTGAAAACACTTGGGTGAGAGATAAACTTTGTTAGGGTTTCTTTGCTTTTACATTTTATATACCCTACAAATGAAAATCTCGGCCCTACACGTAATTACTTATCCCACCACCGGTTCAAAACTCTTTTAAATTTTGAAAAGACGTTCTCTTTACCGAGTAAAAGGGTGGTTAGGATAATTATTTGCATTAATTATGGTCAATAGGTGCAAGACTTTTCATCTTCGTTCATTTTAGTGATGAAGGGAAGTTTCGTTCTTATTTACGAGTCGTAAGCAATATTTCTTGTTCGTACATATCACTTTCGATGGGGGCTTGATGACGTACCCTCGGTCGGTCGAAGGACCCCTTGACCTCAATTGAAATTGCATTACGAAGACCCAAGTCTTTCTTCATAAGTCATTGGTGGCGTAAAACCATTCATCATTGACGTGGTTACCGGTTGGGAATCCGCCCGACCCGAGGCCTATGCCGCCGGTGTCTTCTCTGAAGATGCCAAGACAAAGAAGAACCTTGACTTGGTCTTCCCCACGTTCCCACTATTTCCTTAGCTTCTCCACCAAGTTCGAGATAGTATGGATGAAGCCCTAGCGGTTACCACAAATCAGGGGACGCCCCCCATGATCTCCTAAATGTGTGCTAACACTCTCCATGCTATTTTCACCACCTATA